>WBMW01002525.1:323820-528753 GCA_013396635.1 Penelope pileata | reverse complement strand
TATTTCTTTAAAAAAGTGCAAGTGAAAACAGCTCCTTGACAGAAGTTCTCAAGGCACAAAAAAAAGCAGAAAGACGGGAAAAATGTCACTGCTCATAATGATGTTAATTATAAGGTAAATGAATGTTGACATTTGGGAGTTGGGCTGAAAAGATCAGACACGCTGAGGCGTAGAGGATCTGTGTAAAGTACGGTGTAGAGAGAGGCAAAGTTGTGTAATGTCTGAGCGCTCGCCATTTATAGACGAGCAGAGAAAGGAAAAGGTTCAGCGCTGCCGTCTTTGTCAGCTCTCATAATTATACAGTGTGAAGCTAACGATACTTTTAAAAGCTTCATCTCTTGCAGCCTTTCTTAGTCTGATTGTGATTGCAGAGAAAGGACCCAACGTGGTGGATGTCTTAAAAGCCACAGGATAAATAGAAGCAACGCGTTACCTTTCACAGTCTGATATTTTGGCAAATCTTCTGCCATTTGCAAGAGGTGCGGGTAATCTCTGTTGCATAAAGCTAAGGTCAAAGACTTAATTTTAATCACAACGGCGCTTTCTCTAGCTGAGCTGTACACATAGGTCCTTTCAGCAGAATGTTTCTGTGGCAGCAAACGTTGGCTGCTCCACACTGGAGGAAGAAGTCATCGCCTGCAGCAATACCCAGAGCTCTGCTGGCACCCTTACTTGAACGCTGCCGAGGTCATCAGGGAACTTTTAACCAAGAATTGGCCTCTCTTTTTTTTTTTTTTAATTTGTTTTCTTTTTCTCTGCCATAAAACTGCGAGATGGACATGGTCTTGTTGCCCCTAACAGCGTGGCTGTTTAACTCCCCAGCGCTCTGATTCCATCTTGGAGAAAACTGTGTCTCTTGAGGTGCCGTGTCCTCGGCCTGACTCTGTACACGAGCACACCTTACCCACTTTTTTCTCCTTTTCCCCTTTTCTTGTTTCCCCGTTGTTATCCTGGCGGTGGCACGGTGAGGTCACTGGGAGCAGAACGGGCTCTCATGTGCTGAATGGTTTTCCAGATGCTGGTGAACCATGCCAGGAATCCTGCTGCATGTCATAAAGTATTTATTTTCTCCATAATTCACACTGTGTTGCCTTTTTATTTCTGGTCCTTTTTAATATGAGTAGTTACTCATGTTTTCCACTTTAATGCAATTATACCATACTTTGCCTTTTCTCTTTTGCAGGTAGCTGACGAGCTCGTTCAGCCATTACATGGTATTAAATGAAGTAATTGCAATATTAAGTTCCTTCTTCCATGCCATAAAAAAAATGCTATTAAAGAGTAACTGCACGATGCTGCCCAGAGAATGGGCTTTGAGCTGAGAGCTCTGTGGGGCACAGCCCTGTTGTGTGCCTGGGGGGCACACACTTCTCACCTCTGCATCCCTGCCCTGATGGGTGGGTGCAGCACCCGGAGCCACGCATCTCCTGCACCACCGGGGTTCAGCTCCCCACAGGAGGTGGTCTTGGCTGCTCCCCAGGTGAAATATTGTGAACCTTGTTCTCCTGTGCACCCCAGGTTAACTCCTGGGGAGATGCACATTTTACTCTGCTGCATTCTGCATTGCCCAGGACATCATCTTGCTAGGTTATCAGGGCCATAAACGTTTGTGACCGTCCCCTGTTCTCCCTGTGTTGCTGCGGTATGATGCTGATGGCTGGGTCAGCCGCACGATGTGATGCTGATGGCTGGGTCAGCCCCACGATGTGATGCTGATGGCTGGGTCAGCCCCACGATGTGATGCTGATGGCTGGGTCAGCCCCACGATGTGATGCTGATGGTTGGGTCAGCCCCACGATCTGATGCTGATGGCTGGGTTGGCCCTGGCCTGCTCCTGCCACATCATGAGCATCTCGTGTGTGACCTGGAGCACGGCACGGAGAGCGGCTCTGATGTGTTACATATGGGGAAAAATAAAGGACTGACTGCACAGCCACCATGTAAGGAGCGGGCGGGAGGTTGCCGAACTGATAAGCACTTCTGGAGGAATTATTCCGAATGCCGTATGTAAATGCTGCAGAGCTGAAGTGCTGTGAATCCCCAGATAAGATGCTGTTGGGTGAGATAACAAAGGTTCAAGGAGTACTGATCTCAGGAATATTTCTTGATAGCAGTTGTGTTTGGATTGAGCGTGCTGCCTGTTTCTCCTTGATAGTGAGCTCGCCTCCGTCCCATGCTGCTGTGGTTTGGGTTTTGCGTTTTGGTGATGTTTGTCAGCAGGACAGGCCAAGTGCATCCCCCAGCAGCTGATCTTTGTTTCCACACACTGCTGCTTGCTGGCACCTGCGCCTCTTCCTTCTGGCAGAGCCCTGAGCTGAGGGTGGCTGCACAAATCCATTCCCGGCTGCGCTGGCTGGGGATTTAACAGCGGTGCAGCAAATATTAATGACTCAGCTGCACTTGGATGGAGGTGCCAGACTGAGGTTTGATGCGTTCAGATGGCAAACAAACATCTTTAACCTCTTCCTTTGTGTGCACACGTGTGTTTCACCAACCCCAGGCCCTAAAGCCCCCCAGCTTCTGACTGGGCAAAGTGTTTTGTAACAGAGCAGTGCTTTTCACACGGCTGCACAGCTGTACTGGATGTTCTGTGCATTAAACCACTTGTGAAATGGATTGGTTTGCTCGTACGCAGTTTGCTTAATCCCTTTGTGTGACCTTGGCTCGTGCCCTTCCTCCTGTGCTTGTTTGTCTGTGGAAGATGGGAGTTCCTGGGGACACAGCAGGCTGTGCCACCGCTATTGCATGGGCTGTAGCCACGGGGCCCATCCTGGGGGACAGTCAGGACTGTGACAGGAATTGGTGGTGTTCTGTGCTAATTAAGTGCTTTTCAGCCCTTTCTTTCCAAGGCCACACAAAGGCTGCGGTGCATCAGCCACTGAGACAGTGCTGATAACCTGATTGACCTGATTAATTACACGAGCTCCTGGCTGAAGAGATGGGAGAACAGTGGTGAGTGGAAGTGAGATGGGTGTTAGCCTTTTCTGAAAGCTTTCACTGAGGGAATCTCTGCATTTGTGCTCAGCCATGGGGTGTGCAGCACGGTGACACACGGGCATCCTCGCTGTGCAGGCGGCACCGCACCACCCCATCCCCACAAACAATCTTTACTTTTTACATTTCTTTACTTGGATCAAAAGCTTGGAGTTCTCTCAGTGGCAAACTGTTTTGTTACACTAGCCCCTTGAGGATGGATTTTTTAAATAATTCACCAAAAAGGATAGGGACGGGCTTGTTTTATGCTCTTCTGCTCCACTTATTCAGTTGCTTGCTAAGTAAATATACATGATCTCGCGAGCACCTCTTCACAGTCTGCCCTTTGCCAGGATGAACCGAAGCTGTTAACGATGAGTTGGGATGGGAAGTGTTGGGGTGAGCAAAGGGCCGAACATGCCTTGTTTCTTCCCTAGCATCATCGAGTGGATGTTGCTGAAGATGCTTCCCTTTCTCTGCTTCCAGATTGCAATAAAGCTCAAGCATCAGCTTATCAGTAAACACCGTATCAAACCTTCCGGTGTGGTTTAAGCAGGTAACTCTTTTTCTTTCTAAAGAGACAACGAGGACAATGGAGTATTCGGTGCAAAAATGAGAATCTGGCTTAGCAGTTCGTTGCTGTAACTGCTGTGCTGCACCTCTCGCAGGCTTTGATATCCCGGCAAAATAAGTATTTATTGCTGTGCAGGGCTCGCATTAAATAGCGGAGTGTAAAATGACAATGTCAAACCAAGTTAAGAATCTGCTTCATTATGAGAGATTTCCCTGCAATAATCCTATATATTATACTTCTGTAGTCACTGCAGAAATTACCGCAGGGACCACTCTGTGCAAACGACCGCTTCTTCAACATCATCATTACGGAACCTTCGCTCCCTCGTAAAAATTCCTCCCGGTGATCCCACAGATAATCTCTTTGGTTGCCTTTTATTTATTAGCCATGCCTGAGCCACTCTTCTTCCAGCCCTGAGCTGTGGGTATGGTTCTGCACCTGGAACAAGTTTGGGGTGGGAATGTTCTGTCTGTTCTCTAACGCACTGGAGGTGTCTGAGGGCAAACAGATGGGTGTGTGCACACAGATGGGTGTGTGCATACACGACCGCTGCAGAAGAAGCTCTTATCCTGGGCACATCTCAACTTTTCTAAGTACATTGCACGTGAGGAAGAGCAGCTGGGCCCTGGGGACGTGGCCATGCTGGGCTGTGTCACCTTGGCACCAGCGTGCACCAACCTCTTCTGCACAGAGCCTGAGACCTGCCATCACCCCGTCTGTAGAGATGGGGCTCCCAGGGAGCTTTGCTGGGAACCGTGCCGAGCTCTTGTTTAATTTCTGCCCTATCCCAAACACCTTGATCAGAGGACAGCAGCATCGGGAGTTAACAAGGTGAACATGTTCGCTGCTGGAAGCAATCCCCATCTGTACCTTTTTCTGCTCTGCTCTGCTCCTCTTGAATTTGGTCCAGTGCTTGACTTCACACGGGTTCCTTGCCTTCTATACCTTTCACTCTTAGGGCTTTAATAATATTTCATCTCTCTCTTTTTTTAAAGTTTTAGTACACAGGACATGTGTGTTTTAGCTTTATGAATCTTCAGGGAGGTCTCGTTTGCTGAGTGTGCTTGGGTGACCTCGGGGGGTGATTTAATTCTTCATCTCCCTCTGCCCCTGCAACCTCCTCGCAGGCATAAAGGAACACAGCCCTTCGTGCCAGAGACAGAGAGGCAGCTTCACTGCCAAAGGGGCTCCTGTAAGCCAGAGGGGCACTGGCTGGAGCGTGCCTTTGTCAGCATGACCCGTGTGCTCCAGCTGTACCCGCGGTTACACGTGGACGTGGCTGAATTTGCAGCGTTGCAGTGAGCTCTTCTTGCAGCGTGCAGCATAACTCCTCAAGCTTCATGGCTGGATTTCTCAGACACAGTCATAGTGTTTGTTCATGGGATATATATGTAATTTTCCAGCATCCATTGCATGCAGAGGGAATGCCAGTTCTGGAGGAGCATAAGATGGGGGAACTAATTCCCAGAAATGCAGCTGACGGTGCCTGGGAAAGAAAATTGCCATGGAGATGGATGTGAAAGATGGTGAAGGCAGACACAGGCACTGTGTGAACGTGTGGCTGTGCTGAGGAGGAGGGGAAGCTTTCCCTCGGTGGTTAGCTGTGGGTTACAAGTTACCAGGTTTTGTAAGCAGTGGAGGCTGCTGACAGCTGTGCTGAGTGGCAAACGGGGATGCTCAGGGGAAAAACGGATTGTGCAGTGCTTTGGAGGAGGCTGAGGATGCTCTCTGTGCCTTCTGGCCTTGGTGTGTGCAGTCTAAGCCTGGTGGGAACACTGCCTTACAGTGTTTTGTTCAGGCAAGTTGTATCTCGGGTATAGATGTTGCAAAAGAGATTCTGGGGCTGGGCTCTGAGCAAGACTCCTTGGTTTAGCATCAGGTCTCTGGCTGCTGGCACGCAGTGCTGCCCCGTGTTAGGAACTGCTGGGAGCAGTGCTATGGCTCAGCAGCTTCTGCACTTGGTGCCCTATAGAGGTGCACAAAGGCTCTTGCTTAAGGACCGTAGAGCAGCATTGAGGCTGGAATTTAGGGACTAAGTGGCTGCTGTGGATTTGGCTTGAGGCCATTGTGCATCTTCAGTGTTGGGCTTCGTGCTAAATTAATATCCAGAGTAAATAAGCAGATGGTTCCACTAAGCCCTTTTCAACAGAAATCCTGTTCTCGCTGTCACCCTGCTGCAGTTGGGTGTTCTCAAGTAAAACAGTGCTGACCGTGATAGTTCAGAGCTGTTCTGTCTGCTAAAAGGACTGGGAGTGACCCTTCTCTGTACGGACCCAGGGGTACGGCCCTGGCAGGCCCCTGTTCTGTTTCCTAGATGCTTTCTGGGCCATTCTCATGGCTACAAGCACGCAGCAGCTGTAGGAGTGAGCAATCTACCAGCAATCTCTTGGCTGTCACTTTTGGCCGGGGGCACGATGCCATCATTCCGAGTTCACGCACACTTGAAAACGATGAAAACAAAGAGCAATAAACGCAGCCTCCAGCTCCCATGGCCCAGTGGGAGGGCAGCAGGCCGTGGCAGTGCCCTCAGCCCACTCTGCTCTTGGTGAGCTGAGCCGAGCCCTGCACCTCCCCATGCTGCACAGCCCATCAGCTCCGCAGCTTCGAAGGGACCTGGCAGCGCTGTGCCCGTGAAGATGGATTTTCTGCGCGCGGTGCGTCGGTGTCATTATTTATTATCAGCACTGAGTTGCAGTTCTCTATAGAAACTCCAGTCACATTCAGATTCGACAGCACTAAACGTGGAGCCAGAAAATACGCTCAGAGAACTTGCGATTTCTGATGGCTTTCTTCATCCCCAGGCTGCTTTGCATTTTGTTGTAATTTCTACAGCCATGACTGCTGTAATTCTAGCATGTCTTCATAGGGCTGTTAGCTCTCCAAGCTTTGGATTGCAAATCGTGTTTTCTCCGCCTTGCTGTGACGGTGCTGTGCTGCAGAGGAGCCTCTGCAGAAGGCACCAACCCAGAACCAGGCACAGCTCCTGTCTGGGCCAAATATGGATGGGCTGACCCCGGCTCTTGGCGTCTTCAGTGCTTAATGTGATGCTGGGAAGCTCAGCAGCGGAAGGCAGCATCAGCCCAGGGAGCTCTGTGAGTTTGGAAGCAGAGGTGTCTGGACCCAGAGGAGCAGCCCATGCTGGGAACAGAAGGGCTGCAGTGAGCAGTGCTCAGCTCCTTGGGCTCGGTCTCAGAATTCGGGATGGAGCCTTGTGTTCAGCACAGCCCATGGCTTTGCAGCCTCATCTGTCAACGTGGAGTCCACGTTTAATGGAACTGAAGTGTGCTGTTAGCCTGGCGGAGACGGCAGCGTGTGCACATGCCGTGATGGGAGCGGCTGTTATTTATCAAGTAATAACCATAGTGTCTCTTGCTATCAACACATCTAACTCTGCCTGCACCGAGCGAAACAATCTCTGTAGCACTGATAATAAGGCAGAAAGGGTTTATAGGAAATTGTAATAAAGCTGTAGCAGATTTCTTTGGGGGATTTGCAATGCGGCATTAGTAAGCTTCAATTGCATTAGCTGTTCTTCTGTTGTGTTGGATTAGTGTTTGTTGTCTCCTGAATAGAGTCAATATAATCACGTTTGTTACCTATCTCTTGGCGTGACTGCAGCTGGGTGCTGTTGGCATGGTTGTACACTGGGACGTGCTCTGTGGAATCGGTCGATGGCTGCAGTAAGGGCTCTTTTATCAGGGGAAGGGCAACGGGCTGCTCTCCCCCACCTGCAAGAAGTGCCCAGGCTCTCCCTGGTGGCTGTGGCGTGGCTTTAGCCACACTGCAGTGATGGCTGAGGCTCTGGCTTTGGCCAGCTTGAGCGCTCCCAATTACCTTTATGCACCATCTGCATTTTGCTCACTGCTGCCGTGAGCGCCGTGTCAAATTACGCCTTCGGGTTAAAGTGGTTTATATTCCAAAAATGCAAATCTAAATGCGATTAATGCCTTGAAAACTATTTACCTGCGAGATAAGCCACGTGCTCTATATCTAACACATACTGATATGTGTGTGTATGTAATGCTGCCTATGTAAATGTGAGAAACAATTACATGAGGTGGGTGGGTGTGTGCATAGGCAGTGCTGAGCTCAGTAAGAATTCCTCAGAGACCATCAGATCTGGGGAACTGCTCCGCTGTGACACTTCCAGCAATGCAGATGGATTAATGAATTCTTTCATGAAGTGACTGTAATTAATCCGACACAGAGATCCAGGAGAATTCAGACTAATGGAACGGAGATAGTTCTGAAACATGTCATAGGTGAAGGAGAACAGCAGAGGAATCAGACTGTCGGGCCCCGTGCAGGGTGAGTTTGTTTGGCTCTGCTGTCTGCACTGCAGCCCCATCGCCTTGCAGCAGCCAGGGGTTGGTTTGTACTCTTGTAAGGATGAGCTGGGGAAATGCCTCTTAAAAAATGAGGAATTAAGGACTTCAGTGTAAATGCTCCTGCAAAAAAAAGTATCGATTTGTTTTTAGCCAGCAAATTTATCTGGGAGCAGGCAGTAATTAAAGTCGATGTCAATGACTGAAGTTTTGCTGCTGCACAGAAATGCTTTCATCTTCTGATGGAATGCAAAAAAAAGAGAGAAAGAAGAGGAAGCAAGGTGAGTGATAGAGCAGTCGGGTCTCACCTCCAGCTCTGGCCCCTGGGAGCTGCAGAGGCAGCACCGCGGCAGCTGGGAGGCGGTGGGAGTGATTCGCTGCTCATGGAGCTAAAAAGGTCCTTGCAGCTCCAGGGAGAGAAGGCAGAGCATCCCAGGTCAGAAGCGCTGTAACCTGGTCATGAGGAGGGGAATCCAGCACAGAGCTGCATCCAGGGACTGAGCATCAGAGGTGAAATCCTCATCAGGAGAGTGCTTCCATTAAGATGCAGCTGCGTTCTTTCCCTCCCCACAGCAGTTAGTGAGGAACAATAACTGAATCTAATTATTCATTTTCCATGTAAAAGTCCATTGTGCTGGGCTGTCGCCTGTCACCAAAAAATGAAGTGTAGAGGTGCTTAAGTATACTTTGTTTAAGAGAACAGACGTAAGCTAAATAAGATGCTCCAAATTGATGGTACTTAATTCGGCTCTCCTGATAATTTGAGCAGAGGTTTGGACGAAAAGTTGAAAGTACAGGGGAAGGGAATAATAATACACAGCCACAACTTCAGCAGTGCATCCCCTGGTTGTACCGAGAGGGAAGACTGACCTCCAGGCACACGGCAGTTGTTTCCAGTGCTGTGCTTGGGCATGCCATGCAGATCGTGGATCCTCAGTCCTCTGGCAGACCCTAAAGAGCAGCTTCTGAATCTGGAAAGCCCTGAGCTCAGCCCCCATCGCTGGGATAACATCGCTTGGAAGTGCCAGCAGCTCTCACAGGTGCGGCTTCATCTCTGTGACAAAGTAAAACCAATAATAGTAACAAAGCCCTAATGGTGTTCCTTTGTCTTTCATCTGTTTGGGCCCATGTAAGCAGATGTCTGACTGCATCCTGGTTCCAGCACCAGGGCACTGTGTGCCTTCAAGCTCACCTGAAATCCATTATCCCCAAAGAGCACATTTGGCCCAACGGGGTTTCAGCAGAGTTCTTAGCTCCAGTTGTGCCCTTTGGCTTCATGCTCTGCTACAGTTTCTGTGGCACCCGCACGGTGCCCACGGTCTTTGGGCTCGTTAGGAAGCACTGCACTCAAATCCATGCTTAGTAAATTTCAGAGTGCTTCAAATGGGATCTTCTGCCTGCACATACCTCCTTCCTGTATTCTTGTGCTTCTAACTCACTTTCTGACATTGTATTGATTTTTCTTTTGCTTTCTTTCTCTCCATGTGGAACAAAATTAAAGCAGGAATTGAGATTGTAAATAGATAATGGTGCGTGAATGCAGATTAATCATTGCCATCCATGTACAATAATACTAATTGCGCCGAGGGAGGAATGGTTGAGTGAGTGGTATAAATATTTAATGCTTGAATCCAATGTGAAATACAAGAGTGAAAGAAGAAATAAAGAAAATAGTGCAGTTGAGAAAACCACACTTCACAGCTTTTGCTCCAAAGAAGAGTTCTGATGCCATTAACCTTTCTGCATTATGCAATAAAGGAGAGTCGCAGGAGCTGCGTCTGGCTTGGAGGCTTCAATTTCACTTAGGAAAAAAATACCTTAGTGCTTAGCTTAAAAGTATTGGAAGCTATTTGGGATAAAATTGGTAAAACTCTCCGAAGCTCTTGCTTGAGAGGTGCGTTTTTCACAACCCATCCAAACTTGCAGTGGGGAGGGCCCTGGGGATGGGGTGAGGGCTTTCCCTGCTTATCCTGAGAAGAGCTCAGAATAAAGTGGTTATGTTCAAAGCCTCCTGGATTGAGAAGGTATTTCATACAGAACGGGTGCTGCATTCCTATCTGTGGGTAATGGTTTTTGATCTTATTCCCAAAAAACCCAGCCAAACAAAACCAACCCCTCCACTAATCCTTGCACCGCTGGTTCATCACCGCGGGGCTGGGGCATCCCGGTCAGCGTGCTGTCCCATCAGGAAGCTGCAGGTGGAGGGAGGTGATTCCCAGCTCTGTGATGGCAGCAGGAAACGGGAGGAGGAGGGGGAAGTGGACACAGACTTGAAAATTTTTGCAAATTACTAAGGGATTGTTTTTTTTTTAATGAAAAAAGGACTGGAATACTGGAAGGTGCAGTAGCAGAGGTCCAAACAGGGGCTTTTATTTTACATGACTCACTGCACTATCAGAGGTCCAATCATTTACTGAGCTAATGACAGACGTTGAAAATTCAGCCTCTTAACATCGTGTGTTGGGGAACGTGGAAAGTTTCAACTTTCAGTGAGCTCTGTGCATTTCCAGCTCTGTAACACAGCTGCTTTTTAGTGAAGACACCCAAGCAGCATGGGGTTTCTAAAACAAAAATACGACCTTGAAAAGGTGGAGGTACAAACACCATCCTCGTGCAGTCATCCTCCCGCGTCCGCCGAGTTGGGCAGCAGCAGGCAGGGCATTTGCATTCAGAGACCACGCAGCTGCTTCTGTTCAACTGTGTTTATCTGTAATTAAATATTCCATTATCAGTTAACCATTAATGCTTCCCAGTGATTGTTTTAAACCTGTGGGAGCCTTGTAGTGAAGAAGCAGTAGTTGCCTGCAGGTGAGCGTGATGTTCCCTGTTACACACGTAGCTGCATTTGGGTTCTTACCCATCCCAGCACCTCAGCCTGGAGCTGGGCACGGTGCATGTCATGGGGAAGGCACCCAGGGCTGGCAGTGGACCAAGGTGAATGACGGATGCGTTCCAGCAAGTGATCCAATGTGACCATGGTGTGCTGCTGCCTGCGTGGTGTGGAGGAGAAGCTGCAGCTCTGGGGCTGGGGCTCTTCAGGATGTTCCCACTCACAGCACTATGGGTTTTCTCCTCCATGTCCATGGGATGCGTTGCCAGACTGCACTGGGTAAGGCAGCTGTTGCGGTTCATCAGGTGTGAGCCAGGAGCCTCTGGGAGCTGAACGTGGAGGAGGAGCTGCTGGTGGATGCTGACGGGCAGCAGCACCAAATCCTGCAGCCTGGTGCTAACAAGGAGCTGCTCAACTCCAGGAGTGAAAGGGAGGGGAAGATAAAAGGGAGAAGAGGAAGTCTGCTGGCCTAGAGCTCCAGAGAATACAATCTCTGCGTGCTGGGAGTTGGAGCAGCGGTGTGTATGGAAATGAGGACCCGATAGCATGTTCTTGGCTGATTGAGTCCTTTCAAAAAGCTGTCAATGTCTTAAACAAATGACAAATGGGGCTGATGAATTTCCATACAGGAAACTCAAGGGAACATTGCCCCTCACCCTAACTCCTCCATCATGGTTTATAGCAGTGCAAAGCACTGTGGTTGTGACCGTTTTTGTATCCTTCTGCTTTTGCCTTCAGTCATTTTTTGTGCTATCACACAGGTAGCAAGTAGTGCTATCCGTTCATTTTTCCCATTGGTTTTCAAAGCATTACTTCACTCAGCTGGCAGATTTCCAGCCCTTCACTTCAGGTGTATGGAATTCTTGGGAGTTAGTAGTGGGCTATCCATGCACCTAAGTCAGTGTGTGTGTAAGTGAATGGCAAGTCAGCAGGCCACGAATCCACTCCCCCAAAGTATGCACACATCAAAGAGTGGGGCTGGGGAAGAGGAGGGCAAAGCTGCTGCGTTCAGGCAGGTTAATGCTGTTGTGCTCTCATTCTCACATCAGGTCATTGAATTACTCAGCTCTACAGCATTCCAAAAGCAAAATTTGACTCCATGTACCTAAAGATTCTTTATGAGAAGTTTGACTATTGATTGAGAATAAATAATAAAATAGTCTTTGGGGGCAAGGATATTAAGTGTGTTGTCATAACAACCAGCCATAGTAACTTTCTCAGAATTGGTTTTAGACGTCCCATGTTTGATCACAGCCCAAAATACATTTGTTTGAACTTAATTATTTGAAAAAGTTTCAAATTAAATTGGTTTCAGCTGTCTTTGAGTTAGCCAAGAATGGAAAAATGCCATATGGAACTCATGTTTATAAGAGTTTGTATTTCAAAAGGGTCTGCAAAATTGACACAAAAATTATCAATACTGAAATGTTCAGGAACAATCTTAAACAATTTTACAGCATAAAGGATGTTTTCAGTCACGCTTCATAATTATGTAGAGTTCACCCTACGAGATAATACATGGTTTGGAGGCTGTACTGTAGGTGGCAGAGGTGCATTAGTTATGCAGCATAATCATCTCTGCTCCTTCATTAAGGACGAGCAGTGCAGAGTACATTGCAGATCACCTGCCCCTGCTGCCAAGCATCGTTTGCTTAGAAAAAGTGAAGGTGTTTGTTGGGTGAAGGACTTTGGAAATACTTCCTAGGCTATCAGCTCTGCTGTTGAAAATGGGCAGTTATAAAATTTAAAGTATCCCTTTGAATCAAATAGATATATGGTATACTTTTACATTCTAAAAAAGCATGGATATTGGAGTACCAATAATTTTTAAGTAAGTGACAGTCTATGATTAAAAAATTTAATGGGCTTTAGTTAACAATAATAGGATTCCATAATAGCTTTTGTCATGGTAGTGTTGTTCGCCTCACTGTGCTTAATGTTACCATTATGCACCTCAATTCAAGGGTGCTGGGACTTGGGTAAACATTGTTCCAGACTAGGACTTGGCATGTGACACCTCAGCCAAAAATTATGGCCTGAGTTTAATAAAGCAAACAGCATAATACTTTTTTTTTTTTTTAAGGAAGTATAAATTGGTATGTAAAGAGCACTTGCTGAAGGACTGTTAATGGGCTGTGGAGCTTTCCACCTCAGGTTTGATGGCTGTAATCTTCTCCAGGTTGGGATAGATCGTAAATCATTGCTTCCTGCTGGCAATTTCCAGTAAAAGAAAATTGTTCTTGCAATCCTTTCTTTTCCACAGTTCAAATAAACATTTATTTTTTTTTTTAGCAGAGTTAACCAGACACACTCTCTCGTTTTCACAAAGGAGGAGGAGTGACGGCGGAAGGACAGGTGGTTTTTGGTGTAACTCACAGTCAGAGTAACACCGGGCTGTTGTTGGTTGGCTTCTTGCAGGTTTACGGGGATGAACCTGCCCGCCCCGGTTATCAGCAGTAAAAATTGGCTGCGGCTGCACTTCACGTCAGATGGCAACCACAGGCAGAAGGGGTTCAGCGCCCAGTACCAAGGTGAGTGCTCACCGCCCCGACAGCGGTTCAGCGCGTGCTTAGCCAAGCCTCTTTTTCTAGGAATCTCCACTTAACTTCTGCATGATTCTTCCATGCTGTTCACCTTAATTTTCTGGCTGGGCTGCCAGGCGGTGTTGCTTGGAGAGCTGCTGTTGGCAGCATATTGGAAATAGGAGCACCTGAGAGCTCCTGGCAAATCCATTTGCACTGTACACTGTGGTCATGGCAGTGCAGGTGGCTTTGGGTGGGTTGCTTAGAACTGCTTACACCCCTGTCCCCAAGGATTGTGAAGGACTTTGTGGGGGTGGGGGTGCAACATCACTTTGGGCAGACGGCTCCAAAGGGTCAGGGAGAGAGAAGCTGAAGCAGGGAAGGAGCAGGAAGGACTGTCCAGCCCCTTGTCCAGCCTCCAGAAACAACAGCTTTCCTCAGAAGGATGAAACAGGACTTGGTTGAGGATCAAGTGCCACAGCCCTGACTGACAGGAGCAAAGTGGGAGGGAGATTACATTTCTTTCACCCATCTGTAGTCTTGTCCTGTTGTACGTTTGTTTGGCCTTGGCAATGTTGTCACGGCCTCAGCAAGAGCTTTGCATTGTGAATCACTGTTGTTCCTCAACTTTCCTTGTATTCCTTTAATGCATAAATTCCTTTATTTTAAATTATAATTAAAAAACCTTTTGTTTTTTTTTTTCTGTATAACGCAAACGACTGCGTGCAGCTGATGGCTCTTGATATGACATTTTCTTTGCAGTCATGATTGCTGCTTTCTATTAAAACACCTGTCTGAATCATCCTTCTTTTCTTAAATAGAAAAGTAAAGATTAATGTTATAATTTCCTCTGATTAGATAAATGTCAGGGGGTTCTAATCTAGCACGCTCCTTGGAAGCTGTTTTGTTTGATGTAATGAACTCTGCTTTTGTGTATTGAGTGTTTAAAAGATGAACTTATAAATGTGCTCTTGAAATGCCATTGAAGCAGGACCTCCATCTGGGTGGCAAAGGGAATCTGACACCCGTTCTGCAGCCACTTGCTGGTTTTTATGGAGTCTGTCAGGTTCTTTGCATCTGTTGGGAAAGATTTCAATACTTCAAAAACAAACAAACAATGCAAGAACAAAACTGCTCAGGGCATAAAGGCAGGATTTTTGCAGTCAATGGAATCTGTGTCCGTAGAACATTCAAAATGCCAATGCAACTTCAGAAAACTCTGCATAACCCTTTCAAAGAAATATAACGTTGTTTGAACATAAATATTTTAATGCAGATAAATAAATAAGTAGATACAAAATAGGACATGTAATACCATACAAAGTGAAGCAACTAAAATGTGGGGCTCTTAGCAGTAGAGATATAAGCAAACCTCGGGATTGTCCAAGATAAGGAAGGAAGGGAGGGTTAGGAAGAATCTCATTTGTTGTTGATTTTCCAAAGATATGTTCATCATTTATTAACATCCTGTATCCTCTGAGGCTGTATCTGGCTTTACTGATAATCTATAAGAAAACAATTTCCCTTCCAACTTGTTTAACGTTGGTTCTTCTTCATATGTTCATTTTCAGCTCTGGCTAATCCATGCCCTGGTTTGGAAATCTCTTTATGAATGTAAAAGCAAGGTTAGATGTAGTCAGCCCATATACAGATTTTATGCTGAATACAGTAAATTTATTCCTTTGCAGGGAGAGTGGAAATATTTTTCCCTTTCCTGTCTCTTTTATGTAAGGTGAATCTTGCATTCTTGCAAATACCGTGTTCCTCATCCTGTGAAAGCAAATGAAAGGGACCGTAGATAAATCAATGCATTGATCCTTTTTCCTTCCTCCCCAACCTCCTGCTCCCTGTCTTCATTCCCCAATAGGTGCTGTGTACCTGCAGGTGATAAGAGAATGAGTGAGACATGTCTTGCTCAGGACGGGTGACAGTAGGGGTTAGGAGCCAGGGATTCTGTGTCAGTCATCAGTGCAGTGACGAGGTACTGTAAATGAGGTAATGAAAAAGCTGCTGAATGTAAAATGATCCTAAACAGATCTAAGTAACGATCTGGCTGGTGTAGTCCATCTCTCCAGCACATATTTTATTACTTAAGTAGGGTCCCAAATTGCTTTTTAGCTGATTGTTACCAACACATAATTGCATCTTTTATTGATCTGTCCTTCCCATTCCCTTCTCTTTCTGTCCTGCACTCACTCTCAGGTAGAAAGATAAATGTGGGTGAGGTGCAGCCCATAGCAACATGGAAAATACTAGCAGACCTGTCATCTTTAATAATGGTCTCATGAACTGTTTTGCACATACTGCACCACCTAAATGGCTTTTAAGGATATGCATATCTATATGTGCTCAGTGTTTGGCAGATCTGCCAGTCTTCATCTTGGACCACACCTGTGGGATGCGGATGTGGTGTGTGCTGTGCAACCTGTTAAGTCTCCTGGGTAATTCTGAGAAAAAGGCAAAAAGAGGAAAATTCTTACACTTGTTACAGGCTCTGATTCCTAAAGAAGTGTTTCTTAGATTAGTAAATGGAAGGCATCACTGAGGTACGGGTGCCATTTCGCCAGGTGCTTGTATCACCATGCAGGTCCTTCAGAATCATTGCATGTGGGAGAAGGTGGTTTCTCCTAACCTGCAACTGGAATGAGAATCCCTGTAAACAGCCTGCAGTAAGATCACAGATGATACTGGAGCACCCCAGCAGGAGAAAAATAAAGTAGAAATGTGATTCAGGCAAGCCAATATTTAATAACAGTCCCCCAGCAAGGGGAACAGAGGTTCGTGGAATAGACTTTTGCTGAAATGTGTTTTTTTCAAATTAAAAATAAATAAATGCCTCCTTAAATTCTCATTTAGAGCAACATGAAATAAGTTAGAAAAAAACATCCCAGACTGCCTGCTTACTGGAAGAGCTTTGTAATGTCATCTTTCAAATCTGACAGGGCACTGAGTATTCCATTAGATCTATCAGATACGTGTGAGCAGCAGAACCCTCCAGAAAACAGAGTAACTTCTGTTCATCCAATTATCCTGGCACAATCCTTTGTAGTACTGCTCCACATTCAAATTAATAAACAATATAGATCTTCATATACTGGATTTTTGAGGGCATAGCTAGGGCAATTGTTCTTTTTTTTAAAAAAAAAAAAAAAAAAAAGAAAGAAAGTAACCCTGATATTGTATTCTGACTTGCTCTAATCTAAAGTAAGTCATTTGTAAGACTTGACTTCATCGTTACCTCTACATGTAGCAAAATGGAGGATTAAGGAGAGAGTGATCTCTCTTTACTGATTACTGCTGAAAGAGACAGAATGCAATTAGGGTAAGACACAGGGCGTACCTCATGGGCAGTGCAGTTCAGCCTGTGTGTTTTGGGACCAGTCCCAGCAGCGACTGTCTGGATTCTGCTGCTTGTTTTCATTACTGTTACGTGGTTTGGGGCTGAATTTTCTGCTAGTCACAAATTTGAAGTGGGCCTCTTTCTGAGGGCCGGATTCTAGAAGGCAGGGAGTGGTTGGACCTTTAATTACTTAATCTGTCCTTTAACAAATTTGCAGTCATGCATAAGGCCCGGATGCATGGAGGCTGTGAATTCTCCCTGGCAATGCCTTAAGCTGGGGTTCGGGATGCCCGGCTGCTCTTAGTGATGGTGCTCCAAAGCACTTTGCAGAGCAATGAATTAGCTTCTGCAAAGTCATGAGCCATTGTACATCCTGTAATAGCTCAAATTTAGCCTCAGATACTTGGTCTTGACTATGTTTATTGACTGGGAGGGAATGTTGGCTGAGACTCTGAGGTTATCCCTGTCCTCGCTTGCAGAGTGCCAGAGAACCATTAACACAGCATTATGGTGGGTGAGCAGAGCGGGGCCTGCTCGGTGCTTCATCCCAGTGACAGCCGAGTGCTGCACTGCGGTGTCAGCAGGGCTGGAGAGCCCCAGCACCACGCAGATGGAAGCAGCTCAGCCCTCACACCTCAACGTGTCACCATGGGGCCTGCTTGGGGCCTGCCCTGGGGCCTGCTGTAGGGCCTGCTTGGGGCCTGCCACAGGCCTCAGACAGACAGACAGACAGACACAAGGAGGGCAGCCCGTGGAAGCAGTGAGCACAGTGCTCCAGCAGTACAGGCCCTGGGAGGGCACAGCCAGGCTGAGCGCAGCCCCTGCTGCCCCGGGAGAAGGCTGGGAAGGGCCTGGGGGAAGGACCCGTAAGCTCTGCAGCCCCCTCGGGCTTGGCACAAGGTGTGTAGGTGGCTGCTGCCCAGAGCCGAAGCACAGCAAAATGATCGCTGAGAGGTGCTCGTTGTGCTCAGGCAAGAGCACATGTTGGGAGTCCGGTCATCCTGTGGCCTTTCCTGCAGCTTCTCATTTCTCAGTTGTGTTTTAAAGCTCTCACTGTTCCAGCTGAGGCAGGAATAGATTCCAGGCTTCCCCTAAAATTCTAGCTTTTGTAGCCTCATGTTCCTTTTTTTACGCTCTCAATACAGTATGTATAATTAAAAGCCTTGAGATCAGGCTGCAAACGTCCCAGAATTACCATAACATGACCAGGAGGAAAACGGTGCTGTTCAGGGCACCCTGAGACCTGCTGCTTCTCTCTTGGAGTGCTTGCAGATGGATCACAGTCAGGAAGAAACATACCTCTTAGCTTTGCTTTGAAATTGGCATACTGTTAATTATTTTTCCCTCTTAATTTTTTTTTTTTAAAAAAAGGAGGTAAAACCCTAGCAGATTAAAGATACTAATGCTAGACAACATAAGCTTTTCTTCATGAATATCTTTTAAGCTAATTCAGACCTCAGTTTGAAGTTATGCTTTATTTAAAGAGAAGGCATAAAGCTGCAGCGGAATGATGAACAAAAAGCTCCAAGCTAGCATCGAGCACAGGGAAGCGCTACCTTAGGTAAGCTTCAAGGATTGATGCTTGACATCTCTCCGTCTGAAGCTCCTGCAAACAGATGTTATTAGCATTTTTTATTTTTTTTTTGAGCCAAAAAAGCAAGATTAAAAAAACCTTGTTAGTTATATTGGTAATTTCTCTTGACAACTTTGTCTTCGAAATGTGCTAATTTAGAGATGAAAGTATGATGAGATAAAGAACAAGAAAAGAACAGTTTGAAGTGGAAGATGGACTGCTTTTCTCCGTAGATAAGAACTGGCTCATCAGAAAAAGGATCTTATAAAGTGATGTAGACATCATGCTTTCTGATGTGAAATTATTCTTTAACCACATTAACTTCAAATATGCCAGTAAAAATTCTGCTGTGTGTTAGTCAAAAATATGTGTGTTTATGCAGCAGGAAGCTGTTGTGTCTCTGCTGTTAGCCAGATGGTTTTGACAGTGCAAAACCCTCTTGTGCAGAGAGAGCTGCAGTACAGCCAAGTTAGATGATAGGAACAAATAGTTGCTCAGTTATGTTTGGCATCTTTGTATTGTGTGCAATGACGGGATTCTTTTGGCAATGGATACATGGAAACCTTGCCACTGCCCTCATGTTCTCTCATCTTCTAGATGAGGTTTGGAGCAGGAGTACCAGGACCTCTGGTGGAGGTCATGAAGATTTTGTGATCGTTATGTGTATGGCTATTAACAGTGGATCCGTAAATCTGTACTACTCTTTGCCCGTAAAACGGCTTTTTGTTTAGTATTTTACTGCCTTTTTATGAATCTGATACTTATATAGATCATGTGCAAAATTTTCAGGTTATGGAGTGTCCATATTCCCACAGAAGTAGAGAATGGCTTTAGTACCTAATGTATTTGTGTAGTAACTGCATTAGCAAAATGAGGTGAAACTTTGCCTTTTGAGTATTCCTAAAGTTTCCCAGAGCTTCCCTTTGCCAGTTTCCCATTTTTAGTACATTAAGCAAAATGGCATGGTTACAGAGGGTTGGGAATTGTATGCCTGGTTTTTATATTCAAGTTGGATATCCGAGAGTGTGGGTGATGTGCAACTGTTGCTGTATTCTCATTTTAAATAATCATTAATGCTCAGCTAAATAATATTTTCCTTGTCTTTTTCTTTGTTTCAAATCTGTCTCTGTAGTCAAAAAACAAATGGAACTGAAGTCTAGAGGGGTGAAGCTAATGCCAAGCAAGAACAGTAACCAGAAGACATCAGTGTGTAAGTGTTCTGACTCCTCCATATGCTCTCTTTGTATAATGATCTCCTTGAACATTTCATTTGACTTTCCAATAATCTCTAAAACTTTGCCACTCTTTAAAGTTTTAATGCTTTACCCTTTCTTCCCTTTGCATTACTGCATCACTTCCTCCCAGTGCTCTATTCACAAGCATATACTAACCCCTTGAAGTGGGAATGCAGGGGACCAGTGTGTGTGCTTTTAATATATACTGTATGCCTCCTATTCAGTGACAGACCGGGGTTCATTACTTCTGTCTTCTTTTAGTGTGGAAAGTGTCAAAACAGAAACAATTTTGAAAATGGAAATAATGTTACTAATGTAAAAATAGGAGTAGGGATAAGGAACCACAGGAAAAACACCCAAACAAACCAGCGAAACTGTTAGAAAATCTACAGAAGCAATAGCAGTCTCTGTTTTTCTCTTTGCATTTTATTTAATTATTCATCACTGCAGAAGATTCATGCCACTTCAGTGTGCAGAAGTTTATAATACTGATTTTTATGGTCTCTGTATTAGTTTCTAACATTCAGGATATATGGTGTTTGATGTCTGCTAGATATACACTCGGAATGTCACATTGTCACCAGTGTTTTCCTCTGGCAGTAAGTGAATCAATTAGGTCCATTCATCGTTACATTAGATCCTTTTCAAATCAGAAGCAAGACTCATAGATTCTTTTGTGCATGTGACTCTGAACAGATGGCTAGGCTCTTAAGGGGACTCTAAGATTAAACAGGAGGGATGTGAATTAACTCCATGTAATATTTTATAGAAATTTAAATGGGAGCAGAATGTAGTCTTTCTTAAAATAGGTTTTAGAGGAGAGGTTATAATTGTTCATTTTCTGCATAGTCCATTACACTCATCAAAGAGGTTCTGTTTGGACATTTCCCTTGCCTGAATTTCAGATGCAAAATTCAGTTAAGAAAAATGGATGAACTGAATTTAAAACATCACTCACTGTCTGTCTGAAATGGAAATGGCTCACTTCTAGGTTCCCATGAGAGTGCTTATAGTCTCCAGTTATTCAGGAGAAAGGTCCAACAAGGTAACTAAATAGCAGCATGTAAATTACCCAAGATTTCCAGCGTAGAAAATGTTGGGGCATGTTTAGGTAAAATTTGGTTTTAAGAAAAGCTCTGTATCTAGGATGCTCTCGGTTCTGTGAAATATTCTTGCCAAGTGGAATTTAATTGACCTTTTAAGGTATGGTAAACATTTCAGTTCACTTAACTGAGGGTGAAATTATGTTAGAAAATAGCACTGCCTTTGATTGAGTGGGCGCTGGAGCTCCAGAAGATGAGAGGATGTGTTTGGAGTGGGATTTGTGCAATCCTGGATGTTGGTACAGGCAAGGCAGTTATTCTTCACCAAATGAAGAATGTTAGCCTGTGCTCAACTCATTAGTTGACAGTATATTTTTAGTGCGTTCTGCTGTGTCACAGTCGTGCTCCACTTTTGAGGATGAAGTTGTAGGAAGTTCTCGGTGCCTCTGCCCGGTCTGTCCTCGTCCCACGGAGAGCAGACTGCAGCCTTGCAAGCTGCCAGTTCAGCACCTTGCGTTGTGCTAATCATGTCATGTTTGGTCAAGCAAAACAGAGTGTAGGAGGGCAGCTTAGCCTGAAAGCTATTAAGCTATCCTAATATAGATGGTGGTAGTACTATGGCCCAAATTCCTGTTACCAGCATGGGGTTTGCCACAACCCTTGTGCCTTTAGCTTCTTCCATGTACACTGCTCTCAGCAATGTCTGGGTTGTAAACCCCGATTAACCTCTATCCTGCACAGCCTTCTGCTGTCACACTCCTGTTACAGTGAATTTTCAACTTCAGAAATGCTGACTCCATGGAAGGCGTCTCCAGAAAATGGATTATTTTCAGAAAATGGAGCCCGAAGTGTTATCTTCTTTTTCCCTTGCTTTTTTGATTGCTTGGCTAGCCATGCCCCCTCTTCTCTGAAACTTTCATGAGCTGGTGAGCTGTGCATCAGAGATGATTATGCAGGTGGGACTGGCTGATTAAAGGTCTCTGGAGTTTGATGGTGTTGCTCTTACTGTTTCATCTCCCTCAGCTATCAGAAATTTAGAAACACCTGTCTCTTGGTAAAAGCTAGAGCTGCACCTTGCTTTATTTTCAAACCCCTTCCTGCCAGCAGTGGTTTCTAGTGGTCTTTGCACCTGCCCTTGGAATAGGAAATCCCCTTCTCTGAGGACTCTGTTATGTAAGGCAGCTCGCAGCTCCATGCTTGATGCCCTGCAGGTCTGCCAGAGGATTTCAGTTCTGCTGGGTGGATGTTCTGTTGACTTGCCAGATCCTACCTGTTCAGTTTACAGCCTGTTTCACATGTCTGAATGGAGGCAAAATGTATTCATACCACAGTTGTTTTGTACTCTTTCAGAAAAAGTATATATAAAAACCCATGGAATTTGGTGGGGGATGTGCTAATTTTGTTCACTTGCAGTCAAACGTGTTTATTTGAAATTTAAATCAAGTGCTTCATACTGTTCACCATCCCTAAAATTAATTGGGCATCTTGCTTTAATCATTTTTAGAGGAAAAATAATACAGCTCTGGAGAATAAGCTATAGAAAATACAGTTTAATATTTCAGATTACGTTTAGGGGATTACTTCTGATATCAACTGAGAGACATGCTTTCTGCATTGGCAGTGTTCCTGAAGCAGCGAGAAGGTATATTGCATGCAGGATGTAAATGTGTACACTCCATGTTCATACAGAGGGAAAAACATGGTACCTTGCTTTTACAGAACAGCATCAGAGTTGCTTTTGTGACATTTGAATGAGGCATACCTGAACATGCAGTACTGGATGTTACTGGAAGGGATTGTATGAAGCAGAGAAAGCTCTGTGTACCTTCAGATTTGGAGTGGGATCAATCTGTATTAATTATGCAAATGCAAAAATCATTTTAGGGTGTTGATCACTTGTAGTCTCAGCCAAGTGTATGGAAGCTGCTGGATTCAGCACTGCAGCAAGCCTGCTTTCTGCATCAGGGGTTGAGGAGTGAGTGTCTGTGTGTGCACCAGCACCCAGTGAGCGTGGGGCAGAGCGGGGCTGCCTGGGGCTTCTGGTTGTAGGCAGTGCAGCCCCCAAACAGGTGGGGCTTGGCTGGAGTAGGGCATGCTGCAAGCAGTCTTTGCAAATGCTCTCTAAAACCTGTAAGGCTGTAACATTTTGAACTCTCACGCACTTCTGAACTATTTGTAGATAGTGACAAGTTGTGAAACGTGGGTTCAAAATTCCCCGGATAATAACAACACAAAAATTCCAGCTGGAAGGAGTTGCTTCCAGCGTTAGGCTCTCAGCCCAAGTCTGTATCTTTTTCCATCTCTGCATAATGCTGGCTAGACATGTGGGTGTGTAAGGTCTGGATCTGTATCACTGAGGTTCTGGAAGTGTTTAGCATTTGCTTGATAGCGAGGGACCTCCCGGGCTGGAAAGGCGACGCGTGCTGCGCTGGGTTGGGTGCGTTACCAGGTCAGCTCTGTTCGTAGCACTCAGTTCTGTAACCCACTAATTTGATCCGGTGGTTGCATGGAGAGACTGTAAGCCTCAGAGTGATCACAAAGATCAATTTAACATTTTAAAAACAACTGCTAATTGCTGATGTTCTCCTGTCCCCCTCGTGCCAGTAGAACAACTCGCTTTCTGTCGCCATATTTTTCATGCTGAGAAACACTGAGTTGTTTTAAAAAACAAAACCAAATCAAACCAAATAAAAACTACCATTGTGCTTTATCCTGTAACTCATATTTGATGTTCCTAAATTCGATAAAAAATTGTCCCTTGGGAGTCTATCTGAACTTTGTTATGTTGGAAAATAGAACGAAGGAAGGTTCTTAGTTCTTTTAACAGATGGAGTAAATTACTGTGGCAAACAAAGCCATCATAACTGGCTGCTCCTGAATGCACGATGAGAAGGAAATCGTTGGAAAGAAATAGGAGAGTGAAGGGACAGGAAAACTATTTTATTTGGGAGAAAGAATCCTTGAGCCTCTAGCGTAAAACTTCAACGGTTTATCACAGTTTTTAAGATCTATTGTTTTCTTTGTAACCTTGAAGAATCCATTTGGAGTGCTGCAGCCCTGACATAAATCAGTCAAACCTTTAGGAAGATGAACGTAGTACTGACAGCAAGTTCTCAGCATAAAAATATGGTTTATGAACTTTGGTTTAGTTACATTCCTGTGTGTGTGTTTAAAACCAAAGATAGAAGAACAAAAGTTTCTGTAAGTGACCATCTATAATCCATCCTCTGCTCTTCTTTTGCTCTCCTTTATGTTGACAAAGAAAAATGTCCAAACTATCATGCTATGAAGGTACCTTTCCTTTCTTCTTGCTCTGATGTATCTAATCTGCTCACTGGTTTATGTACACGTATTATATGGATGTTAATAAAATGATAGCTAACGAGAGAAGAACTGATTTTAGTCTTCAGAAGCATGATTGACAGCTTGCAACCTGCCCTCTGGTGCCTGTGGGTTTTGCTGTCATCTGCAGCCTCGCCTCCTCCCAAGCCTTGGGTCAGGTTTGCTGTCATCCGGTGTGGGACATAATAAAGGGATGTGACACCAGCTCCGAGTCGCTGACGTGGGTGTGAATGGTGCTGTCTGGACAGTCACTTGACCACGGGAGAAAGAATGTGATGTGGAAAGGCAATGTGATAATCTGCTCTGCAGGGAAGAGCGTACGAGCGTGTCAGCACAGACGTGTGCAGAAGCTGCGTTTGTGAATGTGTACACCAGAGGTTATCTCCTTGGTTAGCGTGGCTTTACTCTGGAGAAGGTACAGAAATGAGATGAGAAATCTAAGTGTTCTTCCTTACAAACCATAGAGACCTGTGACATACAGTCCTTGTTTGTGCGCTCTGTCCTAAACGTTAACTTCACTTTCTTTGGAGACACCTGTACGTGCAGTCAGCACACTTGCACAGGCACGTAGAGATTAATAGCAGTAGCAGGAGGGCTGTTGGAAGTTGGTGATTTCATTTGCAGAAGGACCCCCTCTGCCTGTTCAGACTGTGCCCCTCACAGCAGTAAGGCCAATGCTGGTTGCTGCTGTTTCTGTACAGCATCTCTGCGGTGAAGCAGCCTCTGCTGTTATGCCAGGATACTGGGGGATGTTTTATTCTGACTTTATTTCCTTGCTTTGACTGAGGCTATTCGCTCCATGTGCTTTTTCACGCTCTAAATTCGCATTTCCTTTGTGCATCATTAGAACAGAAGCGTTGGGCATGTCCAAACCTTGGGAGCTCCCCAGCAGAGGAGTGTTTAGCTCCACAGATTACATTCAACAGCTTGATCAAACCTACAGGCAGTGGGCCCACGTGGTTACTGAGAGAGCTCAGCCAGTTGGGTCAGCTCTGTGCCAGTATTTGGGCTGTCGCTGCACCATGTGCCTGCAGCTCCTGCAGTGATGAGGCAGCGTCTGGGTCTTTCTTGTGGAGGCTGTAAACTGTTCAGGCCCTAAAGCAAACTGGCCAAGTTAGCGAAAAGTTAGCAGCAGATTAAAAACTGTTCCATTTTTTTTGTGTATTCAAGCATGAATTTTAGCAGGGAAGGAGGAAGAGTAGATCAGACCAAAAGAATGTGATTCAGTGAAACAAAACCCACCGAGTTCTGCTGCAGCTCTGATGGCTGCTGGAGATGCCTGCTCATGGAGCAGGGCTTTGCCATGGCTGCTCCAGTGCCAGGCACTGTTCCTGGGAGCACCAGAGAGTGCCTCCCTGCTCTGGGCAGGGCTCTCCCCTCCTTCCAGCTCCCATCATCAGCCGTGAAGGGTGGCAGCAAAGCTTTGTAGCTACAAAACGCAGCCATCAGAAGCTGCTGTGTGCTGCTTTAATGCTTCTGTCTTGCTGGTGTCTCTGCCTGTCCATGTGATGGAGCTTAATGCGAGGTTATGAATATGCAGAGGGGGAAAGCAGTCTCTCAGGAGTCCCGTTTCCCATCAAGCTGTATCTCTTCCTGGAGGAGCCAGCCAGGGCAGGGCTGGGCAGCAGGGCCACGGGGCAGCAGGAAGGGATGGGCTGAGGGAAGCACTCGGGCAGAGGAGCGGGTTATGGGCTGTAGTGCTTTCAGCACAGGCAGCCAGCACTTGTGTGGGTGCTCAGATGAAAGCCCCGTGCCAGCAGGAGCCATGCTCCTTCCATCCTCTTTGGAACAGCGTTCTGTCTTCCAGCTGTAGTGCCTGCCTTGCACAAGGTGGAAGTACCAAAGGAACAGTGACTGCATGAGGTGGTCTGGCCTTGTGTGTGCTCATGCCGTGCAGCCCGTGTTTGTGTAGACACTCCATGTGCTTTTCTGCCCACGTAAAGGTTCCATGCAGCAGCCTCCGTACCTCTCAGCGCTGTGCAGACCTCGAGGTGCAGAGCTGATGTCTGCAGGGGAAACTCCTTCCCTTGGGTTAGGGGTAGATGGAGGCAAAGGGGAACACGCTCGCTTAGGATTCGTGCTTTGCTGCCTCGGCCTTGTTGACAAGAGGTGTTGAATTTTCCTTATGTCCTTCCTCCAGCGATAGGAGAAAACTGAACCGCATCAACTTCAACACTGCACGACAAAACTGCCGCTGTGTCCTGCATTACTACGTGTTGTGGTGGATGCTGGAGTTCAGAACTGAAACCAGCACATTGCCAGATCTCATTCACGCTCGCAGGAGCCCCCGGGTTGTGCCCACTCCCAGCAGTGTGGCTGTGCCCTTGGACAGGACGGAGCGGGACGGTGGCAGCAGGGGGAGCAGAACCCGGGTGCAGGCGTTTGTTCGGTGCTGATCACCACTCCACAGCTTTCATGTTTGTTGGCAGCTCCGCGAAGGTTGCTCCATGAAGTTTTTCATATTCCAACTAAACTACTTGCTTTCAAATGCCAGACTCACCTCTCCCTCTCCTCTCTCTTTTGTTCTGTGCCTGTTTTCCCCGGTGTCACACCCCTTCCCCCTCATCGAGCCGTTTCTCTCGCTGGCACCATGCAGAGGGCAGGAGGGCTGTCCCCTGCCGTGCCACAGGTGCCCGTTTCAATCACAGGCTTCGGAAATGGGCTGCTTAATTGGTGCAATTTGACAGAATGAAAAATCTCTTTTCAGAGGTACTTCTGTAGTAGAACAGAGGGAAAACTATGTTCCTAGCTGGCGCTTCCTAGAGAACACTTTGGTGTCTAAATCGGGCTGAAACGATTCCAGTTACACTTGTTTCCAAAGCTGTTTTTGCTAAACAAAATGGAACGCGTTCAGGTTTTCAAGCTACCAGTTGCCATTTTTCTCTCCACATCCACCAAGATAGTTGATGAAAGAATGTTTCTTTTGCTATTCTGTCTCTGTATGTGCTGTTTTTGCTTTGTAGTAACTCAGGTTGGTGTGTCCCAGGGACATAATATGTGTCCAGACCCTGGGATTCCAGAGAGAGGCAAAAGAATAGGCAACGATTTTAGGTAAGAACCTTCTACGTGTGTTTATGCATGCTGCAAAGCTTTCGTTGTAACCATATTCTGTACTCCTTGACATTACCTGGTCTGTTTTTAGAGCCCATCTGCACACATCTCAATGTGCTGTGTCCAAAAGCTTGCTGAGACCAGTGATGCAGAGCAAGTGTGTATAAAAGTGCACGTGTGTGGGGGAGCCCATATCCCAGATGATGAGCTGTAACGCTCTCTCTTGGAGAATATTTCTCTTTTCACAAAACGGGCTTCTGGCCAGGCTTGTATAGGCCATATTTGTTGTCGTTCCCCTCTCCAGTTAAGTGCAGCAAGCACTGTCTTAAACAGCAACAGAATTGCTTCTCAAATTAGCTTGAGTCACAGCATGACCCTGTCCCCAGCGAATTTTGGGTGACTTCCCAAAGCAGTGGTACAGTTCCTTGTCAATAAGTAAATGTGGTGCTGGGTAATTGTTTTCTTATAAAGTTTAAAATAATGCTGTTGTTCCCTTGTAGTTGCTAGCGTTCATTTAAAGCGTGTAGGAATGAATCAGCCTGCTGTTAGCAATGGTGAATCAATATTTAATCTTATTTTGCTGTCAATAGCTGTTTTGTTCACTAAAAATGTCTTTCAATTTAACCCGAGTCTATCAAATTCTCCTGAAATCCAGAAAACGTATTGGAGGAGAGGGAACAAGGGTGGAGGAAAGGGTATTCCCAATAGAGTCCCTAAATGCCATAGGATAAATTCTCAGCTGCTGTGAAACTGGCATTGTGTCGCTTCAGTGAACAAGGCAGCACTGGCTTTAACCAGCAGAGGATCTGAATCCAAAGCAATAGAACAAAGAACAAATCTTTCAGTAGTAGATAAAGATTTTTTTCTTTATAAGAATGCTGAGCATGTCATCTCCTGGGACTGAGTCTGTGCTCCCGAAACTGAATAAAATTCCCACTGAAGTTGCATTGAAAGACTCAAATTTGTTCTTGGACTATCACCACCTCAGGCAAGCGGTGCCCAGCATAAGCAAATGAATGAGGAAGAGCTGGCCCCTCATTCATTTCTACTGTTACCTGGAGGGCCAGTGAACTCTCTCTGTTCACAATTTGGAGAATCACTGGGATAGGAAAAAGCAAGTGACAAAACTGTTGCTGCAGAAGCGTCTCAGTTGCTAACGTCACCCTTTGTTCTGTCTGCTAGGTTAGGCTCCAGCATCCAGTTCACCTGTAACGAGGGCTACGATTTACAGGGGTCCAAAAGCATCACCTGTAAGAGAGTGAGCGACATCATTGTTGCATGGAGTGACCACAGGCCAGTGTGCAGAGGTAAGAAGACAACATTTTTGCAAGGTTATTAGGACAAATGAGAAAATCCTCCTCCATAATGCCACATACATGCATCACCCATTCCGTTTGTCCTTAAGTTTGTCCTCCCTTGGTTGCTGCCTGCTGCCTTTTCCTTTTGACTTGTGCTCTGCTCTTCAGAACAGCATTTAGCTGGAGGCTTTCAGGCTGTGAGTCCCAGCTGCACTGGGGAAGATCATCTGTATCTCCTCTCAGAGACCACGTCCTACAACCCCTTTGTTCTTTACCTTCTGTTTGGTTCAGTCTTTCCTTCCCTTCTCAAATTAAATAGGTCGTCAGGCAGCCCTGGAGCAGGCCCAAGCCTTTTGCTGAGCATTGGATACTTGTATGTTGGGTTGGGTTGGTTCTTCTTCCAACCTCAGCTGGGTCTTAACCTCAGCATGCTGTGTCGGCCCACGGTACAGATCTGTTTTCAAAACCCTCACTCAGGCAAGGGGTGAAGCTAGAGGAGCAACGTCTCAGTGCTTTCAACCCATTAGAAAAAATCAGCTTTGTACTGCTGGTTGCTCAGCACTGCGCTGGGTGCATTCGTGCTCTTGGAAATGGGCGTTTGGTCTTGCAAACTTTGTGTCAGTAGGATCTTAGTAATTTTCTGTTGGGCTTTCGTGTTTTCTGGGTAAGCATGTGAGAGTAATATAGGTTCAAATCTTCAATCTGAAAAGATTGAAAATCTTTTTTTCTCAATCCTGAGAAGGAAACCTTTACTTGATTCTCATGCAACTTTTTGATACCAGAAATACAGATTTAAAAAAAAACCATAAACCCACCCGTTCCTGTGCATAATGAACTAATAAAGCTATCTCTATTAACTGTGGAGCCTCATTAGCTACTACCTCTGCAGCTGGTGAAGCACATTTGTGTCCGCACCTCTCTGCAGTGCTTTCTATCCCTTTTTGTTCACCCCACTCCAGATATTTCTTCTTAAGGGGTAAGGAAGAGAAAAAAGACAAGGTGGAAGTCTGGAAGCCAGCACCAAACCGATGACCTTGTGGCATAGCCAGGAGCCATCAGCAAATGGAGTTTTCTTTCAGTGGAAAAATGAAAACTAATGTCCATTTTGCCCTTGGCCATTTTGTTTTCTTTCTCTCTATCCTCTCTGTATATAAAGTGGCATGCATAATTGTGCTATTTGTAATGCTAATAATGAACAACTTGTAATATTTTTAATTAAATCCATCTAAAGCTCTTAAAGTCATAAATTGGTATTTTTTCCAGTTCTTTTTTCTTTAATTTCATCTGCAGAGGTTTTCATGGCTTGGAATCCCATCTAATTCTTGAAACAAGCCTAGAATAAATTGAATCAGTGTAAGAGGATATTTGGCATAAATATGTGACACTATAAAGGAAATTTATGGTGTCCTCTTGCAAGAGATAAGAAAGGATTTGCCTGCATTATTATGATTCTATGAATCAACTTAGTTTTTTTTCTACCACTAACTTCTGGTTTTTTTCTTTTAAAAAGTTTTCCACTTGCTTTTTATTTCAGTTTTAAACCATTTTTTCTGTTTCCACTTTGTTATTGGATGATGAGTTCAGCTTGCAGGATGCCTGATCAGCCAGCTTTAAAGCCACTGGACTGTACCAGCTTCTGATGGATGGTAATCAAGCATCTTCCACTGTGTTGAAGGCTGGATTTCAGCTTCCCCATCTGCAGCAGACTCCTTCTGGGTCCCAGGGAGAATTTTTTAATCCTTTTGTGCTCCTGTTGCCCTAACAGGCCTTAACTTCTTTCTGTGAGGTAGGACAGGACGCATGGAACAGACTCCAGGAATGGGGTCACGCAGGCAGAATGCTGACCTGCTGTGTGGCCAGACAATTTGGCCAGAAGATCATTTTCCATGATTTACTGCTGTTCAGGGAGGGAAAAGCCTTGCAGATGCCACATTTGCAAATACGACTCCTTTGAAATTTGAGGGATGAATTTTGAGAATCCATCACAACAGCAAATGCAGTTACAAAACTAGGATGCTGTTCTTCACATTTTCTGATTAAATATTACATCAAAGGAATACTACAGGCAAAAATTTCCCCCTTAAGCACTTTTCAGCTTCTACTTTACCTAAGATGTTTTTAAGATGTGAAGTTGAGTTGCCGTCTTCATTCTTTGAGCCAGCAGTTGTATCAGAATGAAGTCAGCCCTTACCTAATGAATATTTGATGTGCAGCATTTTTTTAGGCCTGTGATGAAGAAAGGAAATCTAACTTTCCTGGAACATTAAAAAAGAACTGTATCTTTCCTGGCATCTTCTGTGTAGTAGCTTTCATTGTCCTGAGTGTGAACATATTTCTTTGAGGACTTTAATGTAGTAGGAAATTCTAAATCAGTGTGAGAGCTAGAGAATGGGTTGTTGTTGGTTGGTCTGGTGATCCATCTGTTTGGTAGCCCCTGGAAACACCCCACTCATCTGTTCATCACAGATAAATACTTTGTCTCTGATAGTGCATGGCAGAAGATGAGTATTTTGCCTAGTGAACAATGCAGCAACAATATTTAATTCTCCCCTGCCTTCATATTGTCTGCATCTCTATTTCTCTCCCGCTCTAAACAAAGAACAGCATTTATCCCAAAGCTAACAGATCTCCCTCCCACATCTGTCTTGTTTCCTGTTTGCAGCAAGAATGTGTGATATGTACCTTCGTGGTCCCAGCGGGGTGATAACTTCTCCCAACTATCCCGTCCAGTACGATAACAACGCCTACTGCGTGTGGGTCATCACGGCGCTCAACCCAGCCAAGGTGAGTGGCAGAGATGCATCGTGTGGTTGTTTGGTTGCCTTAGCTGAACGAGTGCAGAGCTGTGCTTCTTCACACCACGAGGCTCTGATGCTTAGCTCTTCAGGGTTCTGAAGTTGTACTCCCCTCTCCCCCCGTAGGCTTCTCACACACGTGTTTCCCAACTGTCTTTAAAGACGTGTCACATTCTGTCTGTGCTGAAAAATCAATTTATTAAAGTGTGTAATTAAAAGTGAATGTAGTTATTTTTAATCAAAATCTCTTTGATATCTTGGCATGAATGGCGGTGAAATGCCAAACAGCTTAGCAAAGCGTCCCGCTAAGCCAGTGCTCAGCTGGGACAGGAATGCTGTGCCAGAAATTTTGATTTTTCACTTCCTTTTGGCTGATAGCTGGCTCGTGACCAACAGGGATTGCAAGCCCCCAAACAACTGAGAGCAGATGAGGAGGAGAGTATTCTTCTCCACTGCTGTTCATGCAGTATTAAAAGTTTACAAACAAGTCCTTTCTGTATTTACTCATGTTTGGAACATTCAAGGTTGTTGGTGATTTTTTTTGTCCCATTGGTCTACATGTGCAGTTTGGCAAGGTTCAAACCTGTTGTCACTGATCAATAAAAGGCCCAACTGCCTTGGCCTTCATAAGATCAAGTCCTTTCCATTTTCCACTGGCACAGGGAGACCAAGGCTCAGTGCTTCTTATCTCTTATTCCTGCCCTGCAAACTCTGCCTGTTCCTCTGCTCCAGATCTGTATGGATCAAAAGGGACTTTGTTGTGTAGCTCAGAATACCCTGAGGTATTTATTTGTCACTTCTGCTCTTTAAAGAAGACAGCTTTTGTTCTTTCCAGTGTCTGGATTCCTCCTGACATAATCTTCATTAGTTCAGGAACAAACCTTGCATTCCAAGGCACTGAGCTCATATGCTTTTCCAGTCAATTATTTCTTGGTCCTTGCCTCTAGACAGCCTTGCATTCTGGCGCTCTGCCTTCTGCTGCTGATCCAAGGAAGTCATTTCACAAACATCTTAGTATCCCAGGACCTCATTTTTCACAAGAAATTGTTCCAGTCTGTAGAGATGCTGGCAGCCATCCACAGTTGCAGCCTGCTTTCTGCTTCGGGTGGGATGGCACCATGTGCTCTCACGTGCAGTGCTCACCCAACCCTGCAGCACCTGCAGCAACAGAGCTGGGCTGCCTGGAGGGCTGCTGACTTCTGCTTTCTCCCTATTGACCTCAGTTCAAGCCTTTAATAAGTAAACATCACTGGTGGATTATGAATTTAATGAGGGGTGTTCCTATGTTCCAGTTTCAGAATGAGTTTGTGTTTAAAGGGCTGTCATGAGCTGGTCATTTCATCCAGCGGATATCTTGGTTTGGATGCCTAGGAACCTAGTAATGACCCAAATTCTGGGAAACTGGGTTGTGAAATCAGGATATTTTTCCAGTGCTGATTTATTCGGAGTTATTTACTGGTTAATCAGACCCAGGAGGTTCTCCTTCATCAGGGTAGTGTGCAAGTGAGGAGCAGACCACATGTAAATGCAGCCATTACTGCTCAAGTGTCAGCTGTGTTGTTCAGCCTGTGTCCTGCAGACCCTTGGGTTTATGTTGCTGGTGCATGGACAGGCAATTGAATACATCAGCTGCTTAGGCTGTGATTTATGTATTATAGTGCTATCGTTCTGTGCATCTTTTTGTCTTTCAAAGATGAGCAAAACCCCAGTTTTGAGAATTAAACAGTCCTCAGTTTTTAGGAAGAAATTGTATGCTAGCCATGAGTATATCCTGGATTTTACATAGGCTGACACTTCCATTTTAGGAAGGAGGAGATGGCAATTAAACACTATGGACCATTCTGACTGTTTTGTTGACCCTTTTTCACATTGCTTTAGGGTTGAGTATTTGGACTCTAATGTTCAGATCTGTCCATTTTCTGGCTTATTCTGCCAGCCTCGTGCCTAGCCCAGATGGTAGCAAACAAACTTTTACTGCTTCTTTCGCAGTGCAAGAGGACAAAGCTTCTCCTTTTGGAAGCTTCCTGGGCAGACTGCCTCATTTTTCAGAAACTTACTGTCTTTTTGAATTCCTGCTTAAAGTTTCTCCAATTCCCCTGGTTTGGTTCTTCCTGAGCTTTTAAACCTGTATCATAAGCTGTTGATTAGAAGACAAAACCTGCACATCCTGATCCACAGCTTTCATAAATCACGAAGCAAACTGAAATTGCCAAAATCTATTCATTTCAATTCATAATAGCTTTGAGCAGAGGTTGAACAGCAAAAGACTGGGGCTTATGCTCCATGGGCTACTACGACATACACTGTAAGAGGTGTAACACATCTGAAATTAGAAAAGAATGATAAATCAGCAGCTTGTGCTAACTGTAAAAAGACTGCTGTTTTCTTTTTCTTTGAAGTGATAAATAGTTAATTAGCAACATCAGTTTATAAAGAGTTCCTGAGAGTTTGTTTTTTGAGTGTTTCATCCTGGAAGCGTGATTTACAGGTAGGGGAAATCTCTATCTCTTTGAAGCATGGAGGGCTGAGAGAAATGCACTGATTGTTTTGGGATGCATGCATGTTCCTTGCACAGTGCTTCGCCTGCCTGCATTACTTGGGGCTGTCGTTCAAAACTGCAGCCTGAAACCTCTCCTCTGAGTGGCAGAGAAGGCTCTGCATGGTGCTGGGAGCCCAGGCAAGGTGCAGGCTTCCTTCTGGCACTCCTCAGGAGCATGGGAAACAATGAAACTGAATCCATTGCCCTAAGAGTATGCAAAGAATTCATCATGGCAAGGAGATTCACTGGCAGACAGCTGCTTTTGTCCCAGTGACAGTCCCTGGTGCTGGCTCTGTAGGCTCATGCAGTCACTCACGATGTTGCAAGGTGTGCATTACCCCACGTAGCACTGGGAGTTGCTGCTATCTGTGTTCTAACGCCAGATCAGTCTCTGGTGTTGCTGTCCTGCAGGTCAGCTAGTGCTGGTTCTGGATCGTACCTGAGCATTTAGAACTCTTAACTGAAGGTCTATGTTAGAAACATGTTGCTAAATTGGAGACTTCACCTCCCTGACTCGTGTTGCTTTTGTGCAGAGGGGATGACATCATCGTTGCACGTTCCCCAGCATGGGAGAGGGAGGAGCTGAAGATGAATTAATTAAAATGCCTGTAAAATACTTTGAAGATTAAAGCATTATGGGCCGGAGTTGAAGTCTGCTGAAGTCAGTGGTAATCTTTTCATTGACTTGAGTGGTCTTTGGATCAGGTCCTGTTACATGAAGCTTTTAATATGAGCAATGGGAAAACCACTGAGCTGAATTTAGAACTCATTTGCAAGTCATCTGTTCTATATTTGGAAAAGAACTGTGAGCCAGATTCACTGAGCTACATAATCCCCTCGAAGTTTGCTCAGAAACCCACATAAACAGTATTAAGGGCATAGTGCTCTTCAGCTGACAACTTGGAATTATTTCCTATACAGAGGGTGACGTGTTAAAGCTATTTGGGGGAGTATTGAGGGTTTATAGATTTTTTTTTTCCCTGGTCTTTGGTGCCATGGGAATTAATTTCAACCACACTGGAAAAATAAATCATTGAGAACTGAGCAATGCATATGATAATTGGTGCATTTGCATCCAAACTATTTCTGAACCTTCTTGACATAACAAATGTCACTGGTTGATATTTCTCCTGGGGTTATTCTCACCTGGGTCTAGCTAGCCAAATGAAGCTCTGTCCGAGCTTCCTGTGTCATCAGTGGAGAGAGATGGGCCCCTCCAGGGATGATTCATCGCAGATGAGGATGGATGCTTCAGACGGGGGAGAATGGGGGGAGAATGAGTAATGTGTGCTTCTAAAGCATTTGGATGTAACTGGGAGAGGTGCTGTACTCCACGGAGAGAATTATTGTGGGTTTTTTTCCTATTTATGTGACTGCATTTCAAATCACTTTGCAGTACGTGAAGCCTTAGAATCAGGTGTCATACTGAAGCCTATTTTCTCAACTTTGCTAATTGCTTCCTGTCACTGCAGTAGCTTAAAATTGAGGTTTGATGTCATCCATGTATGTGTATGTCCTGGTAGGTCTCTTGTTGCTTAATGGATCATTAAAGAATTTTCAGCCTATAGCCCAAATAAAAAATAGGAAAATGGATAAATAAATGTTGTATTCAGCATCCTGCTCCTGAGCCACAAGGTTGGTCTTCAAGATACTGGAATGTAATTAGTTATTTAATTAGGGTCAGACTCCCTAGAATGCGGTTTCCTTGAATGAATGGTTTAATTAATGATGTATGCTGTTTTACAGCACTGTGTTCTTTGTATTAATTACATTATTCCATCATTACATGGTTTAACAATAATCTGCACGGGTTAATATTTTGGTACTACTGACTAAAATGAATGGTTCCAAACTTCAGGGAAGTGTCATCACACAGGCTCCTGTTTCAGGATCCTGGTACTTTTGGATAATACACTATTTTCAGAATGTCATAAGTAAAACACCAAATTTGCTTTTTTTTTTTAAATGCATTTAAAATATTAATTGCATTTCTATGTAGAGGATGGTAGCACTCGACAGTTCCGTTTGAGCTGTGTATGCACCCATTATTTTTTAAGAACTCTGAAGCAGTTCAGCACCCAACTAACCGACTTAAGTGGTTGGAGTTGAGCAGCTTCTGACAGAAGAATGTTGTCATCTTCCTAGAGAGCACACACAGGCCTTGTAGAGACTGCAGAGGCATGCTTGTGTTTAACAGAACCTGGTTAATTGGTACTTTTGGTTCTAACCATGGGGGGGTTTGGATGGCAGCTGAAACTCCTTCCCCCAGAGCAGGAGGGGTGGGGGGGCTGTGGGGCACTGCAGGTCCTTGTTACTGGGCTTGGTAACTCCTAGTTCATGTGGGAAATAGCAAAAGGTGGTGTGGAACTCAAGTTGGTAATGTAAGCTGTTAAGAGTTGGGAAATGTAATGTATTTATGGGCACATGTACAAAGGGATGAATGCATTCAAGCCTTTGTGCGTTCATGGATCTGGGCAGTTAAAAAGCTTTAAGAGACAGCTCCCATTAATTTCGGTTGGTATTGTGGATGCAAAGCAGTTCTGTAAAGGAAGCTCTCTTCCTTTGCTCTTTGTTCACTTTGTCTGAGGCTGGATTAAGGGCCTTTGTCTCCAGAGTCTAAATGTAATTTTCAGTTATTTGCAAATAAATGATTTCAAGAGCAGCTGGGAGACTCAGCACGCAAAGCTCTTGACCTCAGTGGGACCTCTGCTCCCCAGTGGTACATGAAGGCTCCATGAACCCACTCGGTGCCTGCCTGGGGGGTGGGAGGCTGGGACAGGGCTGGAGAGGAACCATGGGATGCAGATGGCTGGGGGCAGATAGCAAGCTGACGGTTTGCAGTCACCCTGGGGGGTTTCACAGGACAAGAGGCAATGGCCACAACCTGACACACAGGTGTTGCCAACTGCACATGAGCAAATGCTTTTTTCTACTGTGGGAATGTCCGAGTCATCTAGGAAGTCAACAGATAAAGCAGAAAAATCTAAGAGGTAACTTGAGTAACAGTAAGAGCACTGCAAGAGGTGCCACAGGGCTATAAGAAGGGAGGATGGTCACCTTGGGTGATGTCCTGAAGATACTAATGACCTTATAAATTGCTCCTCAACAGACCAACAGATAAAAGAACAAGTTGGGAGGATCTGCTGGCTGCCTTGGCAGTTGATTCATGTTAACATGCTGCATCTTTGCCAGGTTATCAAACTTACCTTTGAAGAATTCGAACTAGAGAGAGGATATGACACTCTGACAGTTGGGGATGGAGGCCAAGTTGGAGACCAGAAGTCTGTGCTTTACATGTAAGTAGCATGTTCTTTGTCACTGAGAGAAATCCATGTCTGAGCTTTGCCTGGTGAGATTTAGCAGATGGGTTTGGGTGAAGGAGTCCCACTCTGCTTGCTATTCCTCGCTGAATGTTTTATAAGCTGGTTTTCGTTTTTGGTGGAGCTTGACTGTCTTGGTGTTTTCTTCTCTCATCACATTCTCTTAGGTTTCAGCTGACAGAAAAGCTTTTACCTCTTTGCTTCTCTTCTCTTGAATTCCCTTTGTCAGGACCCCTTAGAGAGAGGCTGAGGCTGTCCAGGGAGCTGAGTGAACAGGATTAAAATCTGGATACAAAAGGAAATGCAAATCAGGCAAAAGCTGAGAAGTTTGGACCTCTCTCTCCTGTGCTGCCTTTCTTGAGCAGTCATTTTTAACAGCACAAAGTGCCTGTAAATGCAGTACCTTCGAGTCACATCCTGAGCATTTTACACCCAGTGTGCAATTGTATGAACGATGACACGAGCTTCTCTGAGGCTGAGAACTGCGTTGTGTGGCACGGCCATGCAATGTGAGCAAATTGCAGGGAGAGTCTAAAAGCAGAGCAAATCACGAGGCACGCGCAGCACCGTGCCAACGCAGCCTGCCTTCAGGTCAGCTCTGAGCAGCTCCAGTAGCTCCTTCCTTATCCCAGAGCTCAGCCATGCCCTGTGTCTGCCATCAGGTCCTGGCCACTTCTGAACATGTGGTTTCTTGTCATGTCAGCGTGCTGCTGCCTCCGTTGAGTGCAGGTGTAAGCCAGTGGTGTTTGCCAAAGTCTTCAGAGTCTTGAGGGCACCTGCAAGGCCACGTGCTGTGGCTGAAGCAGGGAAAAGACACCGGGACTTTGAGAAGGAGCATTAGAAGTGGTGATGGGGGCTGGACCCAGGGCCACTGGCAGCCAGCTTTGGGGTTTTAAGCTGGAAGACTCCCTGCCTTTCTACCTAACAAGAATGTGTAACAGAAAACGACTCTCCAACAGCTACTCTAGCAAAGCTGTCATGCTCTCTCCAGCTGGTAATGCACATTTCATATTGTGTTTTTGAATTCCTCCTCCTTGCTTGTTTTTCCCCATGAATCTGCATCCCACTCCCATTTTCACTTACCTTAATATTTACTTGACTTCCCAAAATCTGTTTCTCCTCATTTCGCTGTGCTTTTCAGGACACGAGCAGCAGTGCTTCTTAAGTCACAAACTCTAACCTGCACTGTATATAAATGTAAAGTCTGATTATTGTAAAAGTGTCTGTAATTAAAGTGTCACAGAACATTTCACAGCTGATTGGTCCAAATGTGCAAATTACAGCCAAGGGAATAGCTTGTAATAACTTGCTGAAATGATTTCTCGCTCCCCCTCTTTGTTTGCCTGAGGCCTGTGAAAATTTTCCTAGATTTGGTTTTAATGGTGCCATGTATTCTCACTCTCTATTAGGGACCCAACACCTTGCTAATGCAGATGCAGAACACCTGTGACTGACTGTGCAAGGTGTGTGGTATCTTGTCCCACTGCAGGGGAACGCTTTCCATTAAATTGCTGATGCTAATCCTAACAGGGAACTTATTCATTTTTCTTTTTAATCTGGGAGAATAAGTTGAGAATTAATGAAATGTGAAAGAGGAGTGAGGACGGCAGAAATATTCCATTAGTAATGAATGTGACTGAAAGTCCATTGACAACATTTTTCAGCATTTGCTATCCTCTTAACCTAAGGTCAACTGAATTCACATACTGGGTGTATCCACTGGATACAAGCTGCAGCTTTCTTGGAGGAATCAGCATGCAGAAACCCAGCCCTGTCAAAGATAAGAGTTCCAATTTTCTTACTACTCGTCATTTATTCTCTGCTATTCAAGAAGAACTCAGTCCTGCACACTTTCAAATCAAGAAATACATTTGAATCAAGTTTCATAGCACCAGACGTTATCCCACACTGAGGTATAAAGGACCATTTGTTTTCAGTCTCACTCTCATCCCTCTAAAATGCATCTCAGAGAGCATAACAGATTGTTAGGCTGAGCTTTCTGACTTGCAGAGAGGATTTTATTCCCTACTGTAACAAGCACCCAGATCAATCATTCAGCTTGTTAAAATGGAATGGGAAGGCATGCAAAAACCTTTGAAAAACCTTTTCTGAAGGTTTTCCTCTCGGTATGTTCCTTGTTCCTGTATGTCTGCTGCTTAAATAACTTGAGAAGAGTCAACAACAGCACTTTTGCGTCTTTTCCAGTCCCCATCAAATACTCTGGATGCAAAACAGTAATTAAGAAAAGATTGCTTCTTCGTTTCCAGCACCCTAGGATCAGTAAAATTTCTGATGAAGGTCAGAGGAATAACTGAGCAAAGCCAGGGGCAGAACTGGGAGAGCTTTGGGCTTGGGAGACGGATGTGATTTCTGGGGAAAGGATGCTCCAGATTGCACGGCCAAAGTTTAAGAGGTGACAGGTTTCAGGTGTTACAGGAGTCCCTAGTGCTTATGTGGCTGGTAAGGAAATCTTTGGGATGGAGAGGAGATACATTTGTATGGTGTGATTGGTCCCATTTCTGACATTAGGTACCTGGACAGCTATTGGACAGAATCTGGCACTCAGCAGGTAGCCAGTTTAAAGAGTGTCAAGCAAGTGGCATAAGTAGCACAGCCCTTCAAGCAGTCGTTTTGCTCCACTCTGAGCAGACTGTAACTGGCAGATCAGCCTCACTGTCTCTGATTACCCGGGGAAGTGGGAATTGCAATAATTGTGCCTGGAGGTTGCAAGTTACATTTAGTCACAGGATGCTATCAACACACAGCTGTTGGGTTTGTTCCCTCGCAGCACTGGGTTGCCATAATTCTGCCTCGAGAGCTCGGGGTTGGATTTTATCAAGCCTTTCAGGTGCTGCTATTGTACTTGAGAACGATGCCAGGCAGAAACCACAGCTCTACATATGTATGTGTTTAGATGTAAGCAAACACTACAGAAAAAACACCTATCCACTCGCAGTTGTTATGCTGCCGGTGATTTACAAATTTGTCACAGATGATACCTTAGCAGAAGTAGTATAATAGCATTAACACTGCCAGCAGGACAGACAACAGAGCACTCGCGCTCCTGGAGGAATGATCCCTTCCCACGCACCGCTACGCTGCTCTCAGAAGCAGAGGGAAGGAGCTGGGCTCCAAGCGGGCGCTTGTGCATGTAAGTGCCTGCACGGGTGCTTGTGTGGGTGGGGGATAAAGCTCTAAAGCTGTGTTGAACCACAACGAGGTGATTAATCCCAAAGGCTGAACGAGCCAAACACGCCTCATTAATATGGATATATTGGTGACATTTTTCTTAATCTCTTCAGCTCTCCTAGGAGGATCCTTGCGGGGTAGGCAATGTCCTGATCATCCCATCCTGCCTGGATTAGTAGCATTTTTCAAGGGCTCACAGGACGTTCAGCAGCTTTGAGGCTCATGCCTTGTCTTCCAGGGCTTTTCTGAGATCCTTGTGGAAACTTCTCTGTTGGGAAATCAACACAGCGGAGGATGTGTTGAAAGGGAATGTTGTAATACCAGAAAATATCTCTAAAAGAAGTTAAGAGGATTCAGTCACCAGCACGGTTTCTGGGAATTTTGTTTATGTTTTGCTTCAGTGAAGAAGGGAATGATTACTATTGGTGCTGGATAAATATACTGTAATGGTGTTACTAAATTGCAATTATTGTAGTGGTGGTGATAGTAACTCACAGGCCCTCAGCTCTGATAGAAGGCTCACTGTTACAGGTGGTATACAGGAACACACGGAGCCACGGCTGCCTTGAAAATTTGTCAGGATTTTGGGCAGAGTTCTGTTTTGGGATTGTTCTTAATTGTGGTGGCATTGTCTTGGTTTTTTCCTACTCCTGCAGAGATAGAAGTGGCTTCTATTTTGGTGGAAAAACTACATTTCAGGAGGCATAGGGGGTATTTACGTGTTTTTATTTATTTTTACAGCTTGACAGGCACCACAGTCCCTGACCTCATTGTCAGCACACAGCACCAGATGTGGCTCCTCTTCCAGACAGACAGCGTCAGTAACCTGCTGGGATTCAAAGCAACGTATGAAGGTAATTCAAGTGTCTCTTGGAATTTGTTTTTTAAAAGATAGAGATGAGATGGGCCTCATTGCTTGTGAGAGGAGCATCTCACAATACGCTCTTCAGAGCTTTCCTCAAAATTGAAGCTTTGCTCCGATAAGAACAGCTTTTGTGATTTCTTTTCCATGCAAGCAGACTGGATGGTTCATGTTTCATTGCCATTTCTTCTGCTTTGTTGGAATTTCAGCTAAGTGATGGCATCTGCAACGGGCTGTGCAAGAGTATGAGATGGAGTAATCAGTGGTTCCAGTAGATCAGTGACATGAACTACTTTAAAGTTGGACTAATCTGGAGTGTCACAAATGAAAGAAGAGTTAATTCTGGGACTTTTAAAATGAACTCTTGAAATGAGTTAGGATGGGAACGCCAAACTCTACTGTAAATTTCTATCCTTACTGTTGTCATAGGTATCTGCAAAGTTGGAGAAAGTGATGGAAAAGTGTTAGTTACCTCTGACTCATGTAAAGGACTGCTGATGCTAGCTGAAACCTTTCCTGGATCCCTGTTTTGAGATGTTTCTAGGTTTTGCAGAAATTTCCATCTTTTGTGGTCTCCACGTTGTATGAGCATGTCGGGTCATTAGCTTCCTCTGCAAGCACTGGTTGGCAGAACGTGCTCCTCTCCTGTCTGATCACCTCACACCTGCAGAGGGGAAGCTTGTTTCCATGATGCAGCCTCCAGCACTGAAACACTTGCATCTTCTTTTTGTTTTTGTTGTTGTCTAGAATCTCTTTTCAAAGCATTTTCAGTTTTGTCTAAAACCTGCTGGTGCCAGGGTTGGCTTACTCATTCAGCTCTGATGCCTAAAACCAGGCATACAAATCTTTATCCAGACATGGGGGCTGACTGTGAAGGGTCTGAGTAACAGCAGCTTCCACTGATATCAGCATTAATGTTTAAATCCAACTGTTTCTCTCAAGGGCCCGAAATGCACATTTGCATTCATTCATATTTAAATTGTTTCCCTGCAACTTACTGTGTTTCAGGTGAGTGTCAGTGTGTTTGGCCAGGAGCTGACCATAACAGCACTGCTGATTGATGCTGAAGTAACAACAGTTAGGAGCCTGAAGGGACTTGACCTACTAGAAAAACTGGCTGGACCGAATGCCAGCATGTCCAGGCAGACTGAGCAGTGCCTTGGAGGGGGACAGGGTTGTGATGCTGGAGCCTTTACAGGATTGCAAGATCAGGTCAGCAGAAAAGCCATTAGAGACAGATACAAGATAATGGGAAAGAAAGAAGAAAAGGCAAATCCTGAAAAGGCCTGATTGTCCAGGGAATATCCTAATTGTATCGTTTCATCCCAGTGACTGTGACAGCACCAGCCTGAAAGCATGCTTCTTGTAGTCACTGTGATGTCTGTCTCCTGCCACATTTGTCAGCGATGGATTTCTGGCAGCCTGGCAGAGCACAGTGCTGCACCTCTACCTGCTGGCTGTGGGTGGGTGAAGGCACTCTGCAGCTCTGCCTTCAGATCTTGTCTCGTTTGTGAACCTCATCCAGAGGACAACGTGGGCATGTTCTTGTAGTCACTTGATTTATCTTGTATTTACCCTATAGCACAGCACATAAAGGTGCAAAGTGCATGACACAGGGACTTGGTTTGTGTTGTTGTTCTTCCTTATGCTGGAGATCTGTAAGGAAATGGACTTTTTCCTCCTCTGACTTGCTGCAATGTCATAGGTGGCTTCATCTGTAGCAAGGTATTAGGAATAGAGGTTGTCCTCTGCCTTTTCTTCCAATTATTTCTCTTTTACTGGGAATCTTTTCAGTTTTTGTATGGCAGCTTCTTGACCTTGCAGAAGGGATTTGTGCATGAACAAAAATACAGTACTGTGCCTGGCGCTGTCCCGAGGTTACGCTGACCTCAAATCAGCCAAGTCTATAAAATTCTTTTAGTTTTTGCAAATGCTTTGAGTTGCAAAGCAAGATATGTTTAAGTAAGAGGCAATCAGCACTTGCCAAATACATTATGAAATTACACCTAACTTACTAACAAGTTCCAGTATCGGTTTTATAGCCACACTCGTTCCTAACTGCGAGAGGAAAATTACAGCTAATGGAGCTATATAAACTCAAGACCCAAAATCTGCCTGCTAGAAGAGCTGAGTATTGCTTATAGAGTGTGTTTAAATAGCCATGCATCCTAAAACGTGTACGTTTTAGTGCACCTTTTAGGTATAACGCAATCATAAAGCCTGTTGCTAGTGCTGGAATGGTTGTGCCTGGGAGACGTATTGGTGCACAGATGTAAGGACCTGCTCAGGAGGACAGCGTGTCGTGAGATTTTTAATGTAGAGTTCCTGGGGACGGGCAGCCAACCTGGGAATTTTGCTTCATTTGTGAGTAAAGAGAGAGCGTATTTGCACCAGGAGGAGTACACAAACCACGAGATGTCTGGGTTCAGGTTTTTCCAAGCCTGCACTGCAAGATTGGATGCTTTTGGAACTAATGTTCGGCTGGTGCAAATCGGTGTGACAGCATTGATTTTCAATTAAGCTGTGTCAGTCTTTACCAGCTGAGGATCTGGCTCATTAATGTTCATGAAGATTACTTCTAAATCTCCTGTGTCTCGACTGCAGCCACGCTTATCCTTTTAAACAGACATTCTCTCATAATAGTGAACAATGTTTTTGGACTTTCAGTGCTTGTCAGAAGAAATCTGTACTAAGCTCCACTTTGCTGCAAAAGTCTTTTCTTTCTCATAACTGCAGCGAGCTGATTGATGCTGCCATTTAGTGCTTGACTTGTGAGAGGGCTTGCAGCCTCCTGGGGCCCCGGGGCTTCTGCCTTTAATCTCACACAACTTCAGAGAGCACCTTCCCCCTGGGGCACTGTGATGGCTCTCTCCAAGCTCCCAGGCCAACCCCTCCTAGCGACTTTCCTTAAGTAATTCCTTCAGTTAGTGTTTTCAGAAGTTGTCAAGAAATGTGGGGTTCATTGGACAGCATTCAGACTCCCATATTGATATGGTACTTTTGAGAATCTCAGCTATAACCCTTTTGCAGCTATGTTCCCCACTGGTAGACTGAGGATGCTTGGAGGTGTTGGGGAACCGTGTGCTTTGTTAGTGCCGAGCTGGAGGCTACTGCAAGCAACAGTGTGCAATGCAATCAACGACACAAAATTCTGTGGTAATCTTTTAATATTTAAACATGAAAAAGCAGAATAAAACCAGATTTTAATCTTATATTTAATTTATATATATATTTAATATAAAGTCACAATTTCGAATTAAAACTACATTTACAGACGCTCAAAAACACCGACCCAGTTTGGATTTCTGTCGGAATTGGGTTACTCTGGGTAGAGCTGACTAAGGTCTATGTTGTGAATCCCCAGCATGCTGCAGGCGGGGGGGGATTAAACAATATTTATTGTTGTTGGGATGCTGACGAAGTATTGGCTCCACAGAGCCAATCTTTACAGCTCAGGCTTAGCCCATGCTGCTAAGAGGCTTAGGAGCTCTGCCGAGCCAAGCTCTGAAGATTCCCTCTCCTGACCTCTCTGGTTTTCAGCAAACTGGTGCTGCCCAGGTGCTGGGTGCGATGGGCTGGCTGGGTTTCCATGTTTGTTTGTACGTAATCGTTGGATGTAAATAACTCCAGGTAGGTGCCAGTGCACAGGCTGCATCTAAAGGTGTCCATATGCACACTTCCTTTCAGCATATTTCATGTTGTCCTTCAGCAGTGGCTTGGGTGAGAGGGAGGTGGCAGAAATGTCGAAGGAAGGCAGGGACTTTCCTTCGTGCTTCATCCTCTCGTCTCGTTTCCTCATTAGGGCATTTTTCCCTCCCTGCTGGAACCGACTAAAAGAGCCAGACAAGAGGCACTCCCTGCTCCTGCCTCGTTAAAGATACACTGCCAACACTATTAGCTTTCATTAGTTTAAGCAAAGTTAATATAGGTGCAAAATCGTGTAAGACTAAATATACTCTTAAGGGTCTTTCTGACCAGAGCTAATATTTGTGTGATTTCCTCAGGTATGGCTTCTAAGTGCTCGCAGGTCCCACTTGTTAAGGATGTATTTTCCGGAGGTGAGTTTTGCTAGCTCAGTGCCTGCAGCCCTGAGAGCCTCCATTTCCTGCAGGGCTGAGGCAGGAAGGAGCAGAAGTCCTGTGCAACCCTGGGAGAAGAGCAGCCCAAACCTGGGGTGCTGCAGTGATGGGAGGGGGCAGGTGAAGCAGTGCCCGTGCAGTCCCTGCCCACAGCCCCAGGTTTTGCTGCTCAGAGTCACCCAGACTCAATGCCCCCTGCCCGGCTGAGACATTCCTGCTGGAACATTTTCTGCTAGAAAATACCACTGTGTCAAAAACTCCTCTGCGTGATACAATATTTGATGGAGAAGTTTTGAAAGATTCATTTCAACTTGTTTCATTTAAATAATGTCAAAACACTTGGTTTGGATGTTCTTGTTTGGTTTTGACTTTTATTATTCCCGTGGGGAAGCGATTGTACTTAAACATTCTGCGGGTGAAATATTTCAATCTTATTGAAGTAACATGTTTTGATATTTCTGAATCACTCATTTTTGGGATTTCTGCTCTGCTAAATATCTCATGAATTTCCTGATGTATGAAAAGAAACGTAGGAGCCAGGGAATTTGCTCAGGACAGAAATTCCATTTTAAGACCTCGCCGATGTAACAAAGCGTGCCGGCTTTGTTTGCGTGCTGCCGACAAGGAGATCACGCACGTGGTGGAGAACGTGAGCTCTAATTCTTCATCTCTCTCCCATTCTTAAATCTGTGACTTTGTTCTGGGTAGAGATGTTCTAGATGGGTTCGTGCAGTGTGGCAGAAAACGACTGCACGAGCTCGGGGCTGGGGGAGCCCCTTCGAGCAGCACCTCGAGAGCACCTCTTACCTTTGTGCTTTCTCAGCAGAGGATCTAAAGGGAGATATTTGCTTTCTCTGCTTGGCTGTGTTTTTTTTCTGAGTATCTGGTAGCCTGAGCGTGTCCTGGTTTTGCAGAGGCGTTGGAGCTGCTGAGCACTTGTAGCTCCTGTAGTTGCCTTCTGCTGGGGCTGCTTCCCAAGCACGTCTGCCCGCAGCCCCGGGGCTGCTGTTCGGGGCTGGGATGGCACCTTCCCCTCGGGGAACGCAGTGCAGAACCCCATGGGCTTCAGGACGGGGCTCTCTGGAGCCTGGCACAGGCAGGGATGGGGCAGAGGGGCCCTCCCTGCACCCTGACCCCGCAGCACAGGGCAATGCAGGTGGAAGCTGGAGGTGCGGGGCAGGACAGCTGTCTGCAGTGCTGCCGGTCGGGGCTGCGAGGGGTGGGAAGGGATGGCACGAGAGGAACGAATTGTTAAGGGCTGCTGGCTTCCAGCAGAAAAAGTTATCAGCTTCCTGCATCTGTGCCAGGTCACAGTGATGTGTGTTTAAAATATGCGTTCCCCCCGTTCATTTGTTACTGTTCCTTGAGTTGTGAAGCTCAGTTTTCTTCCCACGATTTACGCTGTCTCCTGCTTTTTTTTATTTTTGTAGAGCAGTGTACAGTTCAGTGCTACTTTGCCATCCGAGCTGCTTTATTTTTTGTCCTTTGTGTGCCAGCACAAACCTTCAGCATTTGGATTTTCAGAGTCCGCAGGAGATGCTGGCAAACTGTTTCAGTGACAAGCAAAAACCACCTGATTTCATGAAAACTTTTCTATTAATATTAATTTATGTTAAATTATTTTGGGGATGCTTCATTACCTGGCAGTGACTTTTCAGTTCAAGATGCACGCAGCAGCAGCAGGAGCTGGGTGCCTTGTCGTGGCTTCTATTCATAACACACCTGTATCTAAGTTGCCTCGAGTCAGCATAATGATGAGGTCGTTGTTGTTATTCAAACCAAATTGGAATATTAGATGGAGTAATGCAAATCTCGGATTATGCGATTTTCTTCCGTAAAGAAAATGTCATAAAAGAAGTTTCCAATTTGGTGTAAGAAATTGAAAACGGGGAGAGAAGACAGCGAGGCTGATCACAGATGATGGGATAAAAAGCAGAGCGGGCTGGGAGGCGAGGGGAATGCGAAGCAGATGAACCACGGGAGCAGCGAGGAGGCTGTAAGGGGACGGAGCTCTGCAGCTGCCGGCGGAACAGAGCCGGGGACCCTGTGGAGGCGAAATGGCAGAGAGCAGCAAACGGTGCCCGTGGGTTACTGGAGTCAGAACGCACGCCCAGCAGGGATGGGTGGTGTGAGGCCAGAGCTGCCCCTCACCGCTTCTCTTCTCCTTTCTTTCAGAGATCGACCAGGGGAGCTGCGGGGACCCCGGGATCCCGGCCTACGGCAGACGAGAAGGGTCCACCTTTCGCCACGGGGACAGTTTGAAGTTTGAGTGCCAGCCCGCCTTTGAGCTGAAGGGCCAGAAAACTATTACCTGCCAAAAGAGTAGCCAGTGGTCTGCTCAGAAACCAGTCTGTGTTTGTAAGTCAGTGAGGAGGTGGCTCTGACATACGGTCACGGTGTGGTGGTGGCAGCAGTGCTGTCTGCGTGCTGTGCTCGGACAGCAGAGCTGCGGGCCGCGTTCGGCTGGGCTCCCTCGGCAGGGAAGGGAGGAGCAGGGGACAGCATCGCCCATCTGCCCTCCAGGTGCTCTGGTTCAGGTTCATCTGAAGAGAAAGTAGGACTTCCTGGAGCCAAGATGGGGCATCATCAACAGCATTTAAAGTCTATCGAATTAAATTCTATTTTTGGCCATTTGATTTTCTTTCATTATCTGACAATATTCATGCTCCCTGCTGCTGGGCCTCAATTTTTAATTTGTTGCATGGGTTCTCAGCAGAAGTAAGATATTGTGCTCTCAGTAGTGACTAAGGGTAACATTTTAAGCTATAAATGGGTGTTACATGCAGTCCCCATTGGGTCTTACTGGTCTTGCTGTCTGTGTTACTGTATTGACTGCACCTTCATTCAGAAGCTGTTGCATCTGGGTATTACCAAAGCTCACAAAGGTATCTGTATTTTCTGTGACTGAGGACAAGCAAGTTCTTCTTTTGGTCTCATCTTTACTTAGTTGGCTGTGCTGGATTCTGTGTCTTTGAACAAATACTGTGCTGTGGTGGAGCAAGACTGAACCTAACCAAAAGGATAGGGAAGGAAAGTTCAGCTGAGCGACAGACAAGAGGACAAATGTGTGGGGGGAAAAAGGATAGAGAGAACAGCAATGTTAACTCTTAGAAGTGTGTTCACTTTGCAGAGCAATACATACCCTGCTGTCAGATACTCTATGAAATGCTCAGCTGTAGCGTGGCAGAATTTGATCCGTGCCAGGGGTGTTACTGGGTGGGAGCAGGGGACAAACTCTGCTGCTTCAGCTGGGGCTCTCTGGGAGCTGCAGGGGCTTGAGCAGCCCTGCGCTGGCTCCTCATGGGAGAAGGTGGGCATCAGTTTTCAAGTAAGTGCTTTTCTTTTCAAACTGTCATTTAGGCTCTGAGTATTTGTGTACGTGTGTTTGGGGAAAGGAAGCAATTACCTTTGGAGTTTTTCCTTTTCCAGATGCCGTGACTTTCTTCCTACTTGTTTTTCTCTATAAGCAAATCAGCTAAAGATGCTGATGAGGTAAATGAGGTTTCCCTGGTTGTCTTTGAAGTGGAAAGTGTTAGGCCATGGCTGTGCTTAGCTTCAGAAGCTTTTTCTGCTTTCCCCGAAGATGAATTCATAAGAACAGCGGGTAGTTTGGTTGAGGTTCTTGCTGATAGTTTGTGGTGAGACTGAACCTGGTTGTACCTGGTGTGAGGTGATGCTTCCATAGCAGCAGTGAAACAGACCTCCCAGCAAAGCAGGATTATATTTTTTTGTAGGTAGATACTGAATAGGGGCATCAAATCAAGCTCCAATTTGCCAACGTCATGATTTTTTTAGTTGAAATCAAGCCGTTGTGTTCTGTTTTCTGTGGCCCTCCAGCTTTGGGTACTTCTGAATCAACAAGGCAACGTGCAGATAGTGGGAAAAGTATTTCAAAGTCTTCTTACACCTTTGCTCCCCTGCCTTCAGGTTTGCTTATTCTAGATAACGTCATATTGGAGTTCATGACTCAGAAGAGGTGACATGACAAAATGCATAACCTGGCATGAAATCTGTAGTGGAATTAGTGACAACTCTCTGTGAATGTTGGGAGACCATTAAATGTATTGAGTATCAGGCAGGAAAATAAGGTAACCTGATTTATGTGCTGATAGTTGGAATATGCAAACAATTCAGTGCTTCTGATACTGCCTGCGAACGCATGACAAATGCAGAAGAAGATTAAAGAGCATGCTGTGGTGCATCCTGCTGTCCTGAGCAAGTGATTTATGAGCAGACAGACCTCATTGTGGAGAACTCATTTCCTGGGGCTTTGATGACAAAGCAACACAAACCACTCAAGTAATGCGTTGGCTGATTGTAACGAATCCTTAATTTGTGACTCTGTGCCTTCATGATAACAGAACTACCATCTTCATCCTCACTGTTGGCATTGCATCCCTTTGCTATTCAGGGCGAGCCCCTGGGTCACTGGAGAAACCTTGGAGGACTTCTTGATGCCCTTACCAAGCAAGGTATCCCTGGCCCTGCTGCGTGTGTTCAGATTGATGATCTGAAACACTTGGCAGCTGCTCTGGGGCCTGAAAACCTCTAGTGCCATCGCTGTAGCACATCGCCCATCTGTAGGTGTGCTCTGGACTTGGGGTCTGCTTCCCTGCAGTGTGGCTGGCTGGGTGTCAGCGGTGTGTGCATCCTCAAGTCCTCTCTTCCTCCCTGTTCTGCCACCCCCTGTAGTGCTCGGATCAGGTTTTATTCTTTGCTGACCTTTGCATTTCCAATGTTACAGAGCTGTGCTATCTGTCAGAGGCTCAGGCAGTCCTCACAACCCACGGTAACCCAAGACATTGCTTTCTTACAGAGCCACGTTCAGTTTTCTTGAAGCCTGAAGGACAGCAAAATGGGCTTAGGAAGCGTCATGTGGATAAATGTTGCCTAAGGGAAACCATTGTACTGCGTAGATGAAGTTTGTGCTCTGATGGCAGGAACTTGCAAGAGATACAGTATTGACTCTGAAGTTTTCAGTTACCTGTAGCTGAGATTATTCTATTTACAAATGGGGAAGCAGCCCATAATTACAGCTATCACGGGGAGCTGGTGAGTTGCTCAGATATTGCAGTGAGAATGATGATAACAGTCCGGGTAGACATAGCCGGGGAGCAGAGCATTTCGGCGGTGCCATAACTTCCAAATACGTGGTTGGAATTGCTGTTAAAACATCCTCGTGTAAAGCAGGGAAAAACTCATTTTCTGAATTTTATGAGATATTGCAGCGAAAAGCCCTGCTACAAAACATTTTATATGGCCAAAATCTGTTTCCTTGCTAAGGAAAAGAAGAGCTGCCATCCCCTCACGGGAGGGTACAGCTCTCAGAGGCTCTGTGCAGCAGCTCGGGAAGTCAGAGGAGGAGGATCTCAGCTGCTCCTCTCTGGACCCGTCAAGTGTTGTAAAGTTACATAAAACACAGAGAAATAAAGCAGTGCATAGATTCTGGATGTGATGTGAGCAAAGCTGGGGTGGAGGTTTCTGCACTGAGCTGAGGAGTGCCCATTTGGTGTTGCTCACCTGGGGCTCCACGAAGGCTGGGGATGAGCAAGGGCACGAACGTGTGTGTGTGTATGTTTAAACAGTGGGGCCATAATTTGAGTTGTGCTGTGTCAGGAGATTTTGGAGGCCTCCAGAGGCTCCATGACCGTCGTTCTGGTGGCCACAAGATGGGTCTGAGTGTTGCTCTGGCCTTGCTTTAGGATCTCCATTCATTTCTGTTGATTTTTCTTGTGCTGCCGTTAGCTTTATTTGTATTACAGACCTACCTAGAGCAGTCATGCAAAACACTCCTTTGTAGAGGGGCAGAAAGCACATCCCAAAGCATCTCCAGCTGAAATTACGTTAAGTTGTGTGTGTTCTCCTCTGCCTTTGGAGCAGACATCGTGCTTCCTTCCCTTCTTGCTCCCTTGACACCTCCGCCCCGTGCTCCTCCTGGCTCACTCCTGGTGGCTGCGAGGTGCAGCTCCCAAAACCTGGAAGCAGTTTCCTCCCCGAGGACTTTGCAGAGCTCAGGATCCCCGTCCTTCACACAGACACGCAGCACTAACACAGCCATCTTCACATTTCGTGTCTTTTTCAGTCTTTCTAAACATCCAGCGTTCTTTAATAGCAGTATAAAATCTCTCTCCTTCTCAGTGGTAATTACTTTTTTGCTAATCCCCTCCTGGCATGTTATAGCTGCTGAATAACCTTGTCTCCTCTTTGCAGAGTGCAGGTCGCAGTGTGGAGCAGAGCAGCAAACCTTTTGTGTGTGCTGTCTGCTGCGAGCATTCAGGTTTTGTAGCCGGAAATGCAAAGTGCAGTCGATGTTTTCCCAGCAATGTACTGAGCAGAACCATGTAATTTTGTATCACTTGACAAGTTTTTCATTTAGCTCTAAATTAAATTGTCAATAGGTCGTTATTTTCTTTCTTTCTTTCTTTTTCTCTTTTATTCTTTCCCTGCCCACTATTCACAGTAACCTACGGAGCCTTCCCTAGGAGGAGTAATTTGGAGAACAGTGTGTCTCAGGTTAGCACTGATAAAGGCATCGTTTGCCTCTTAAAAATAATAGATTTTAACACTGAGAGTTGTTAACCCTTGGAGCACCCCACTGAAGGCAGTGATGGGTTCTCCATTGCTGAGCACTTGAATTGAGATTGGATGCTCCTTCCTGGGCATCCCTAGGGAGGAGGAACTGCTTCGTAGTCTGTATTGAGGAGGTGGATGAGAATGATTCTTTTATTGCCCAATAATTCTTTAATTAGAAATTCTAGAAAAGTTCTGTTCAGGGAGCTGAGCCCTTTCCATTCCAATGGGAGGGGTTTAGGTTTCTGAGCTGTAGCACAGGCTGTCATTCTTCCAGCAAAGCCTGATGCATCGTGTGCTCTTCATATTCCATTCTGTTCTTCGTTCCTCTTTGTGCAGTGCTGGTGCAGCAGTGTGTGTTACCTCACAAGATGTTCACCCTCCTGTAAACAGATTGTGTTCTCCAGCTAACTCTGGGCTGGTTTATCTGCTTGTAGATGCAGTTGCTTTTAGTGGATTTTGGAAGAAGTGCAGGGATAATTTTTATTTCCAAGCTGTTTCGCCGTGTGTTTTTTTGTTTGTTTTTGTTTTTCTTACGGATGCTTTTATGAAGGACCCTGCTGCAATGTTCCTGAAGTAATGGCAGAGGGATGCTCCAGGTGCCTCTGCCAAACAAGTTGGGAGAAGGAGCTGGGGGGTGGCCTCAGCCTACCAAAACGTGGCTGCTCTCTCTCAGCAAAGCAGCAGCCGAGCTCTGGCTGTGTGCAGCAAGGAGCCAGCTGAGGAAGGGCCCTGCTGCCCACTGGGGCTGCTCCTGGGGCTGAGCTGTTGGTGCCTTTGCACAGATGTGCATCTTTGAGGACCCGTTAGCTCCTGCTGCTCGCCAGTGACCTGAGCTGGGTTCAAAGCAGCAGATGTGTGAGCTGCTCCTTGCCTAAACCCTGCTCCCCTGAGCCACCAAGACCCGTTCTTCCTCCAGCAGCAGGTGAAGCAAATCAAATGCAAGTGGGATTACCAAGCTCTCTGTGTACATGAGGGATTTGTGGCTTTGTTAAGAACTGTGTCTCACGTTTGCAGCCGTGTCAGGCCATTCTGTTCTTAAAGTTAAACAGGGCACTTTCCCTCCAAGTCCTGGTTCTGCATTGCAGGCTCAGTTTATCAAAGCACTGAGATTTAAATGCTTGCTTAAGTGGACATGCGTGCTTACGTGCTGTGCTGGGCAGGAGGGCACTCACACTCCTCCTTCATTGCATCCGATGGTGTAGCAGTCGTCTCCTGCTCTCCCCAGCCATGTGTTTGGTGCAGCCTATCTGAGAATTTTCTTTTTCCCCTCTCTGTGACTTTTTAAGGCTTTTCTCAGGGGCTGCCTCTTCTGCTCTTCCCTGGGAGCTGTGTTGAAGAAGCTGCACGTTTCCCAGCAGGACAGCAGTCAGCACAGCTGTGCTGCTGCCCTTGGGCAGATGTGTGAGGGAATCTGAGCTCCACCTGGGTCACACCAGAGCCTGCCTCCTCCTTGCTTGGTTGCTGGGTTCTGCTGAGTGATTCAAGAGCTGGAAGAAGCAGTGTCCTGCTGTGTGCTGCTGCTCTGTGCATCCTCTTGGTGCCTGGCAAACTGTCAGGGACGTGGGGAGCGTTCTTCCCCCAGGTGCAGCAGCCTGTTGCAGCAGGGAGGCTGCAGCCCCCTGACCAGAAGATGGGAGCTGGGGCTGCTGTGCTGTGCTGCTGACGTCCCAGCACCTCGGTGGGCTCTCCCAGCACAGCAGGGATGCTCTCCGGGCAGGCAGCCTGCACGTGGCAGGAGCTGGGCTGCAGCCGTGCGTGCCAGCAGCAGGGGCTCCCAGCTGTGCTCTCAGCACCCATCAGGAGGATGCACTTCATTGGGCTGTCTCCCTGCTCATTATTTTCCTGATTGAGCCAGTTGGGCTGTTACCCTGATAGGGTTTCACGCTGGCGCAAATGAGCTGTCCTGTGCCAAGGCATCTGTCCATGTTCCTGACTGCAGTTGCTCAGCATGATATATTGTCTTTCTTCACATGAGTCTGAATCTGAAATGATCCTCATTGATTTTATTGGCGAGGAGGTCATGTTTGTCTCCTTCTCCTTTTTCTATACCCGGAAAACAGGAGTGGGGTGTGGGTTATGTTGCTGACTTTAATTCAGCCTGCACAGAAGCTTCCTTGTGCCTGCCTTGTGTTATATTAATATTTTACAAGTGGGGTTGATGCTTGAGAATGCTGCAGTGGGACATTTCCAGTTCACAGGTGGAGTTGATGTGTGCAAGTTTATCTTCAAGGCTCGTTCAGTTGCTCCCCACCACCATGTTCCCATGCAGGGATGCTGCCTGCACCCCTCTGCTGGGCTCAGCCACCGCTGTGCAGCCACCACCACCCCTCCTGCAGCTGCACCGGGCCCTTCCTCGCCGTGCAGCAGTCACCCTTCAGGCTCTCGATGTGCAGAGAGGTGCTTGTGGAGACAGGCTGATGTCCTGCGAGCAGCTCCCAGCCTGCAGAAGACAAACGTGCTGCAGCAGTTGTCAGGCAGCTCCTGGTGCTGCAGCGGAGGAAGGATGCTCTGCTCGACCACGAAGGAGCAAAAAGGGAAAGGTGCATAACAAGATCATTGCAAACACTCCTCATGCTAGACTGCTTCAGGAGGGGGTGGAATGCCAAAAAGGGGCCATAGAACTCCAGCTTCGTCTGGACACCACCACCAATTCCAAAGAGAGAAGATCTGAACTACAGAGAGGGTGAGATTCCGTCTGAAACATTCGGGGGAACACGAGAAGGATCTCATCTTCATGCAGAAGCCTTGGAGCACCTCCTGAACAGCAGATGGCTGCAGAAACCCTGGCAGAGGAGCAGCCCAACGCCGCTCTGGGACTGGCATCCACCAGTAAGCTGAAGAGCGTACGCTGTTCCCGGTAACCCAGGCACTGCTGCTGCTCCGAGTGGGTAGGAACAAAACCTGCGCAGCATTGTAACTCTCTTCCACATTCACAGAGGCTTCTGCACCGTCTATTTTAAATGCACTGCTGATATTTTTCTCAAGTTCTGGCACCCGGATTCTGCCTGTTTTTCTTTCCTTTCGACGAACCTGCTCTGCTGCCCTGGGCAGCCGCGTGCTGGCGGTGACAGCTCCTCCGTCAGAGCTCCGCAGTCCAGCCGTGTTCTCCGCTTCACATTGCTCCAGACTCTATTCCCTCGCCCCCCACCAGCCCTGCTGCTGCCTCAGGGTTTGGGAAGGAAAAGGCATTGTGATGCAGATGTGTTTACTGAAGGAGCAGACACAGAAAAAGGAAAATACAAAATGTGAAGCACTTTGCTTCGCAGCTGGAACCGGTGCCCTGAGCTCAGAGCTCTGCTGGCTGCTGGGGACGTGCGCTTCCCAAATTGAGGCAGCAGTTATTAACCAGGCTCCTGCTGGGGTCCTGTTTTTCCAGTCCATCATCAAGCTGTGCCTCAAGGAGGGATCTACTTAAAAATGAAGGGTACGGCAGGAAGGATGTTACTGTCTTCAGGCTCTGTCCCGAGTGGTCAGAGACCGTGGGAATGATATCCAAAAGCTGAGAGAGAAGTCGAGATATTTTTTACTGTTTCTATGGAGACTGAACTTACTACAGTGATTCCCTGCTTTGTTTTCAGCTCCTGAATCTGGTGCCTTGCTGTTTCCATCTGCTGCAGGTGTGTGCTCTCCCCAGGACCAGCCCTGGATTCTCATGGGCAGAACAAAGTGTCCGGGGCCATCAGCTTCCGAAGGCAAAGAGCAGTGAGTTGTGCTTAGACTGACCAGAGAAATACAGATGTTGCTCCAGGCTGAAAGCACACAAACAAGCAGCTGTGCTGGAGAATAATTGCCAGATGCCCTCCGTGCTCAGCGGAGCCGTGAGCATTGCCCGTGGGACCATGGGGCAGAGCCCTCTTGGCACAGCCACAGGTCCCTTCCCTTCCCAGGACAAGAAACTCTGAGCTCTTTCTTCACTGTCTGACTGCTCTAAGTGAAGGCAGAACACTGATAGTTTGTGATGACTTGAATAAACATCTTACACTCATCCATTAATGATGTGGGTCTCATTGGCTTCCTTAGGCAGTCTCTGTTGCTGCTGAGTTCTGCTGTGATTTATTCTGCTGTATTTAATAAAAGCGTTTTTCTAATTGCTTCTGCCGTACTTCATCAGTAATAATAATTGATAAAGGTCAGTATAAATCTGAACCTATGCTATGCACATAATGAAATGTCCTCTCGTAGCATTTAGTAATCACCATAATAAATATTAATTTGAATCTCTTAGCTCAAGGCCTCGGAGTCACAGGTGCCCTCGCTGGGGGTCCTGGCAGACGGCTGCAGGCAGCAGTGCTGACCTCTGTCAGCCTGTCAGGTTTGGAGTGACTGCTCCTCCTCGGGGGCACTTTGCTCCTGGCTGTCACGGATGCGCAAAGCAGCGTGAGACAGGTAATGCTCAGCTGTCTCCTGCCTTCCTTGGGCACTCTCATCTTTGTTCTGGTGGCACCTTAGTGTCCTTGACGCGTTGTTCGATAGCTGCTGCTGCTGTCCTGGTGCCCAGCAAAGTGCTCGGAGAAAGCAGGGAGGCTGTGTGGGGTCTCTACACCAGCTCTGGGCAAAGCAGCCCCATTCCAAACCTCCCCTCACCATGAAGAAAAACCTTTTCCTTAAATAAATCCAGAGCTGAGTGCCCCACAGCTGCAGCTCGGCTCTCTGCTGCGCTTCCTCGTGTATCTGACGGGAAATCAGAGGCATGCTTTGCTTCCCTGCTGTGCAGACGTGTGGGGGGATTGGGCTGTTATTTTTTTAATCTGTCGTTCTATATTATCTAACAGAGGTTAATTTTGTATTCCTCCCTCACTCTGCTTTTCTCTCTTTTGTCAGCAAGTTCTCTGTTGTTGTTATTTCCCAAAGTGAGCTGCCAGCAGCTGCACCTGTTGCTGGCTTTGTAGTGCTGTAGGTCCTGGGTGAACGCCGAGTTACCACTTTGGCCTTTTTTAGGAGATTCCTGGCACCTGGGAGGAGTTCCCACTGCTGAGATGTTTGTGTGTGAATGCATTTATTTGCAGTAAGCACTCACGGGCAGATTACACCAAGCTTAGGCTGACAGCAGTGTTTGACAGTATCCCTTGATATTTCAGCACGTAGTAAAGAGCCCAAATCCTGAGGATATTTTGCAGTTTGTGTTCTCTTTAATCTGTTCTCTTTGTTGCTGAGAGCGGGAAATGGATTGTAGAGCTTGTAGCCTTGATAACGTCATGGCAACGTCCGTCCTGTTTGATCCGAAACCATTGAGTGTTGAGGGAAGGTGGGGGGAAAATAATAGAGGGAGGGTGAGCACTGAACCAAATAATGGTATAAATGCCAAACAGAAACTGATCTTATCCTCTGAGCAGTGTCATTTTGCCAGGAATTAGGGAGATCTGTGTTCCAAGTAATGGATTTTACCCCAAGGGTGTGTGGTGGGGGAAAAGATGAGTAAAGCCCACATACGCAAAGCATCAAGAACGCCCAGTAGGTACCACTTAAAATGCAGCCTTGCTATTTCAAATTAATGGACCTCGTCAGCAGAAATACAGTATATATTGAAAACTCTTGAGACATAAAGTTTTTTCATACGCACACTTCCCCTCAACTTCATTTGAAGACTGCTTTTAATTATTTCCATGGGAACGGCAGTCGGGTCTGGTGCCCCGTTTGGGTGCTGGGCTGGGCTGGCAGCAGTCAGTGCTTTGTTTGCAGTGGGAAGGGAGCTGCAGAGCACAGCTGCTGCGAGCTGCCCAGCTCTGGTACCTGGGCAGGACCAGGTTCTGGGGCTGTGCCTTGTGAGTGCAGCAAGGATGCCTCCAAACCCATCATTTTTTTCTGTGCTCATCTTGGCTGCCCAAGGAGATGGACAGAGCTGAAACCTCTCGAAGGAGGTGACTGTTTGTTGCCGTATCATACAAATATTGAACACGGAATGGGGGTGAAAATTGTCTTTAGCCAATCGAAAAGAGAACTAAAAGGATGTTGTTAAGCAGCTCTGAGAAGTCTGTGCTGTCTGCAGCTCTCGCAGCGCTTTGCACTTTGGCTCAGGGCACAGCAGAGCTCAGGCTGATGGCTGAGCTGGGGCCTGGCTGCGGGCTCTGGGGTTGTGCTGAGCACTACAGAAGCCCCTGCTGCTTCTGAAGCCAGCTTGTTCCTTTTGTACTGGCTGCAGTTCTACATTTGGTTCTCTTGCAGGGCTTTCACTGGGACATGCAGGAGAATTCTCCTGCAAAATACCGAGTCCCCACCTGGCTGAGTGATGCTTTCTTCCTGCAGCATAGGAAGGCTGTTCCCTTGTGCATGGCACAGCTCCTGCACAGGCACACGGGGCAGTGCTGTGCTGGGCTGGAAGACAGCAGTCAGCCGAAAGCAGGGGCTGGAGAGCAGTCCAAAGTCACTTCTTCCCCATGCAAATAAATCACTGACAGCCAGCAGTGAATGGAGCACTGAGCCCTTCCTTTCTTTAATCACTCCCCAGAAGCCCAGCGGTTGGGAATTTGCAGGAATCACCCAGCTTGGGGGATGGGGGGTGGGGAAACACGGCAGCAGCTGGTGGGAGCACTGTGCTGTGTGATTGATGGTGATTTCTCCTTGCAGTTTCCTGCTTTTTCAACTTCACCACCCCGTCGGGGATTGTGCTGTCACCAAATTACCCTGAAGAGTACGGGAGCAGCTTGCACTGTGTTTGGTTGATTATAGCTAAACCCGAGAGCCGAATTCACTTGGCTTTCAATGATTTTGATGTGGAGCCTCAGTTTGATTTCCTAGCCGTGAAGGACGGTGGCACCGCCGAGTCACCGGTGCTGGGCACCTTCTCAGGAAGCCAGATCCCCTCCTCTCTGACCAGCAGCGGCCACGTCGCCCGGCTGGAGTTCCAGACTGACCACTCCATGGAGAAGAGAGGCTTCAACATAACCTTCACCAGTAAGAGCTCTGTCCTTTCGTTTTCATTTCAAGCTCCAAATTCTTGTTGGGTACCTATTGGCAAGAGCCTGATCTTACCAACATTGCTGCAGTTCCAAAGTGTGAACACTGGGGATTGCGTTTGGTTTGCAGTTGGGTAATAGAGAATTGGTTTCAAGCTCAGAGTTGGTTGTGCAATTTTTTTCTGGCTGTGGTATCCAGTGGTAGGCAAAACAGTTTGGTCCATGGAGCATCCCATCAGCCTCCAGCTTGCTTTGTGCTGGGGGCTTTCTGCTTTCCCTCTATCTACACTCTGCTCACTGGGGTGAGGGATGTTTGCTGGGCAGCGGGCTGCAGCTGTTGGGGCTCCAATGGCTGCATCCATCCACCAGTGCTGTCCTCCTTTGCTGACTCCTGTAGGTGTGCAGAGCTGAAGGAAACATGTTGCAGTGCCTTACATTATAAAGCACTGAAACTTTCACAGATGCATTTGGCTTCACGTAAGTCCGGTCTTCCAATCTCAGATGAATGCCATGGTAATTTCATCCTCGTATTGTCCTATAATTTTCTAAAGAGCATTGTTAAACCTATTCAGCAGAACTGATAAATGGCTTTGTTGTAATAGCCTTTAGTGGCACAGCTAAATTAATAGCCTTTCTAGCTATGATTGCAAATCCTTATTTAAAAAAAAAAATAATCAGAGGTCTTAAGAAATCATTCACCACACTGGAGCAGGCTGGGGGCTCATCAGATGGAGCCACGTGTGTGTGGCAGTGCTCTGTTCCCAAGATCGAGCCCTGGGTTGGGTTAGGAGAGCTCTCCTGCAGAGCTGGTGGAGCAGGACACATTCCCCAGCTTTTCATACCTCTGTTGGGAGCTGCAGCTATCCCTTGTTTGAGGACATTTCTGAGCCTTTATTTTTTTTTTTAACTGTTGTAAATGACTCAGCTGCACACGAGTTAATCTGTTCTGACTGCTGGAACTGCCAAAAGGGAGTTCCTGAGCCTTTTTCAGACACCTTGCTGCTCTGCCCTTCGCTCAGGTACGAGACAGGAGACAACACATTGCTACAAGTTCCAAGAGCACAGGGAAGAGGCTCAGGCTGTGTTTTCCCCTTCAGCAATGTACAGTAACAAGTTGTTGTGAGAGTGAGGATGCTTTGTAGGGAATCCAGAACTCGTCTGAGTCTGGTCAAGTGCATTAAGGAAACTAATAGCATGTGGGTATAATTAATGCAGAGGCTTTAATCTTTAAAATACTGCTCATCTCGGAAGACCACCTCCTAGCATGCAAAGATATAGTACATAATTATGCACTTAATGGGAAATTCAGGCTACGGACTTATTTCGTGATTGGTTGGCTGGCCTAGTTCTTAACTGCAGGAAAAGGGCAGTTCTTCAAGCAGAGCTGTGTGTCTGTGCAATCCCATCCTTAACTTTGCAACAGCCAGAAAGGTAATTGCTTTGTGTCCTTCATTTTATCCTGGTAATGATGATAAGTAAGGCTGGGGACTGTGTGGCAGTCAATCACAGACTGTGCTCAGAGGACCCTTAGTTTTAACCACGTGTCCTTAAAGCTCTCATTTTCTTTTCATTAATGGGTAACTTATGTCCCCTCTGTGTAGGTGCACGCATTGTGGTGTTTTTAGAGTTTTGTTTTTTAAAATCTGCCTCTATTTTGAACATCTGTGCATTTCCATATGTGAGCGATCGCTGAGATTTTGGTTTGCACAGCATTTTGTGGTCCCTGTTGCTGCCCCATCTCAGCACCTCTTGGATGCAGATGGCCTCAGCCTCGCCCTGCCTCTCTGAGGAGCAATCGGACACTTGTAGTAGGGACAGGGTGCAGAAAAATGGAAATTCCTTCACCTGCACGCATGGCTGCACCATGGGAACACATCCTGGGGTCCTGGCAGCTTAAAGAGGAAGTGGCAGTGTGATCTCTGCCGTGGGCTGACTGTCGTGGGGAGCTTTGCTGGGCCAAATTCAGCTCATGGTGTGATCTCCTCCCCATGAGAAGCGTCAGTGGTCCAAGGGCAAGATAACTGCCAGCGTAGAAATGATGTGAAAGTATACTTGAATTCCTAGAGCTGTGCTCTGACCTGGTTGTTTTCTGGGGGGAAGCTCACTGTCCTCTCTTTGCCTCCCAGCATTTAGGCACAACGAGTGCCCTGACCCCGGTGTGCCCGTCAACGGGAAGCGCTTTGGGGACAGCCTCCAGCTCGGCAGCTCCGTGTCGTTCCTTTGTGACGAGGGCTTCATTAGGACCCACGGCTCAGAAACCATCACCTGCATCCTGAAGGAAGGAAACGTGGTCTGGAACAACGCGGTGCTCAGATGTGAAGGTAAATGTTGGAGCTGAAGGAGAGTTGGGCTTCAGTTCTAACCCTCAGCTTCAGTTATGGCCAGGATTCTGTCCGGCTCTGGGAGGAACGGTCTGCAAGGAAGAGTTTGCACAACACAGCATTGAACTCAGATTTTCTAATGTTGCTGTTGTTGGAAAATGAACGATGGAGATTATTTTATTTGCTCAGCTCCTCTTAAACAGGTGCTTTTCTAATAGCAATAATAGGAGGCTTTGATTTACTGATGACTGAAAGCTTGCCTGCTACTCCTGTCATGAAGGCAATTAAAGAACAGAGAATGGAAGATATGTGGAGATACGTCTTCTGTCCTGATTTTTGGTGCGTGTAAAACACATTATATAATATTTATGTAATGAAAGCAGCAAAAGGTACAGATCTTCCCTGTGAGAAGAGAACTCATGGCTGCAAACATTCACGTGCACGCCCTCAGCGTGGCTGTCGGTGTGGTACGTCGGTCCCTTCTAATTGATTCTGGAAATCAAGAGCCACAAATGGTGTCTGCATCCCCTTTCCATCACTGCGATGATAGCCAGTGCAGAAGTGAGGGAAATGAAATGGTTGAATTAAAGGCTTTATTACAGATTTCAAAGCTTTTTCATAGTCTTTTAAAGCTCCTATTATAGGAATGAAAAAATAAAAAAAGAGCTCATTAGAGGTGAAAAGTCTTCCTCTACACTCTGTTCTCAGAGAAGCGATGCCCTGCACTGGTATTTACAGAGCTTTGAGTAACAGAAGTGCTGTAATACTGAGAAATAATTTCAGTAATTGGTCATGCATTGTTCAAATGGATGAGCAGCAGAAAGCCCACAATCTACTGCTTTGTCTTTGAGATTGAAATAAGAGGCATCGATTGTGTCCAATAACTTTTATGTAGAAAGAAGCTGGACTTACTTTCTTGTATCATTTTTCTTTTGCAGGCAGCTGACAATAAAATGCCTGTAGGTTTGACTGAGATTTTCCATTCCTATCACAAACACGAGTATTTAAGTTTCTATATCTCTAAGTGCAGGGGGAAACATACATTAAATAATCCACTTCCAATCAATTTTTGTCTTTGAAAACCGTGATAACCTTACACAGCCTTATGCCATTAACTCGTGGTTTTTTCTGTGATCACAGTGGTGATCTCTTTGGCTCACACTTCACTGGATGAAGTGTACATTTTAATTAGCCTTTAATTAGCCTTTTTAAACAAGGAGGAAGTGTATGGATCTAAAATTAATGGGAAAGAAAGAGACCTAAATGAAGAGTTGAAAGATGGATAGAAGTCCTGACAAGAAGTTACGTAGCTCTGGGGCCTTTCATTCAAAAATAATTGGTTAGGATCCAGTGGAGATCAATCGACTCTTATTTGGCATCCTCCAGATCAGCACTGAAGGCTTCAGGCCCACATTTACGTGGGGATTTAAGCTCCCATCAAGTGTGGCCCTTCATAGCCCTCATGCAAAGCTCACACCCTGGCAGGCACACTCATCTGTGCATCTTTTTAGAGGACATTGCATAGCAATTTAGGGCTGTAGGGATTTGTTCCTCTGCTCCATCAGATCCAGTGTCCTTTTTCCAGAAAAGATAATGCTGTGCCTTCAGCTTCTGCCGATGGCGCGAGGGATTGCGACGTGGAATAAATGCCACAGTCTCGTGATGTCCCTTGTGGCAGGAAAAACATGACTCAATTACCAGAGATATGAAAGGCTTTCTGGCACCTGCAGCTACTGAAATCCAGACTGACCTTGCAGTTTTCTCGGGTTTGTATCTGATGGTGATTATTATACCCCGTCCGCTTAGAGCTGCTGCACAAGGTCAGGCTGCTGACTCTCCCCCAGACACAGCAGCTGCACGGTCAGGTTGAATTAAAAAGGCAGTTTTCTTCCAGCCCAGTGTTACTTCATCTGCTTCTGGTTGTTTTTAACACCTGAGAAACAATGATGCACGGAAGCTGTAGCACGGCAGGACAGTGCTGCCTGGCAGGGACGAGTACCTCTGACCATGCTGCAGCCACCCTGATGTCTTTCACCTGAATTGTGCCATTTGCTTCGTTCCCAGCTCCGTGTGGGGGGCACCTGACGTCGCCCAGCGGAACCATCCTGTCCCCGGGCTGGCCTGGCTTCTACAAGGACTCCCTGAGCTGCGCCTGGGTGATCGAGGCCCAGCCGGGCTACCCCATCAAGATCACATTTGACAGGTGCTCCTCAAAGGTTCCCTGTGCACAGATGTAGGGCTGGTGTCGGTGGCTTTGCAGTGCTGAGCTGTAGCCACCCCCAGAGGAAAAGGGAACGATCTGTCAGCTTCATTGCTTCCCTTTCAGGTTTAAGACTGAGGTGAACTACGACACCCTGGAAGTGCGAGACGGCCGGTCCTATTCGTCCCCATTGATCGGCGTCTATGATGGGACTCAGGTGCCCCAGTTCCTCATCAGCACCAGCAACTACCTCTACCTCCTCTTCACCACTGACAAAAGCCACTCTGACATAGGCTTTCAGATCCGATATGAAAGTAAGTGCAGTTGTTGAGGTGGTCGCACCCTCCCCAGCAGCGCAGTGGGCTCCATCACAGACCCCTGGGACTTGCTTCTGCCCTCTGCCAGCAGTCACTGCTGCAGTGATGTGAGAGTGTGAAGCTGTCACAAGTCAAGTAGCACCTTCTGCTTTCCTACCATCCTGGTTGTTTAGTGTTTTTTTATTTTTGTTTTAGCAGCTACAGAATGTAATTAGAAAGAATGCAGAATATATTTTGTAACAAAGCAGAGCTCAGTTCCTCTGCCCATTTCATCCCCTTACCTTGGGGATAGTCAGTAGGACTTGGAACGAGTTCATAGGGGTGAACATTTCCCCAGGCAGATAACTGCACCTTGCAGCAGGGGCTGCAGCCGCTGAGTGCTCTGATGTGGATGGGTTTGTTTGCCACAGCTGTGAAGCTCCAGTCAGACCACTGCCTGGATCCAGGGATCCCTGTGAATGGGCAGCGCCATGGGAACGATTTCTACGTGGGAGCGCTGGTGACGTTCAGCTGTGACTCAGGCTACACCCTGAGCGACAACGAGGCCCTGGAGTGTGAGCCAAACTTCCAGTGGAGCAGGCCGCTGCCAAGCTGTGAGGGTAAGGAGTGCAGAAAGCATCTGCGGGAGATTTGATCTGTGTGTTCAGTTTGATTTTGATGGGTTGGGCTTTGTTTTGACCTTTGGAAAAGCTGACTGTTCTTCCAGCTGATGATGAGTTTTTAATTCTTTAATTCTCTTTTTTTTTGCAGCTCTATGTGGAGGTTACATTCGTGGTTCCAGTGGTACCATCTTATCCCCAGGCTTTCCTGATTTTTATCCAAATAACTTGAACTGCACGTGGACAATAGAAACATCACATGGGAAAGGTGAGAAATCTTCAGCTTCCAGTGGTTTCAGAGTTGGTCTTGGAACTGGAGGATGATCAGTGCTCACTATGTTTGTCTCCAAGGCAGTGATGATGGGTACCCATGTGTTTGGCCAGTTGTCATTCTTGCCACCACTCAGGTGCTGTCTCTGGACAAGACACAGAAGGTTTTGTGGTCGTATCTCTTATTCTCTTTAAAACAGAGAGGACTAAGAGGGAAAGGTGGTCCTATACCAAACCCCTTGATCAGAGAGGTAGGGCCAGGAGTTCCCTTCAGTTTTAGACAGATTTGTGGCAGCAACCCCTGAAAAGTTAGCTGATATCTGGGCACCTGGTGCTGCCACACGGAGCAGGGGGTCCTGCAGTAATCCCAGCGGTGCTGTCACCCGTACTGTTCAGGGCTGTGCCAGCTCATTATCTGTGTCACATTTTACAGATGGAGAAGTGGAAATATGTAGTAAATAATTTCCAAACACAGGAGAGAATTCAGGCTGTCAGCTTCCAGGTCTGTCCTAGTTCTGCAGCTCTCATTTCTCCCCATCCAGGAGAACTATCAGCCTAGAGGCACTGCATGGGCCTATTAAGTCCAATCTCCTGTGCAGCACAAACCAATTTTTTGTCTTGGAGGAAAATGTTAGGGAAATGTATCATTGACAATTAGAGAGTGAGTTTTTTATAGAAAGAGGAGTGGGATATTTCTTGTCACCCAGTCAGTATCTGCTTGGGGTAAGCACCAAGGGTACAAACCTTTACGTAAGGTTATGCACCGTTATGTAACTGTCTCGTACTGGATATCAGCACGACGGGAGCTCTCATGAGCCAATTTTGCAATACCATTTGTATTACAGCAAATAAACTTGTCAATGAACAGCACAGTGCATTAAGGGAGCCATCACACGCTGTGAAAAGTATTCAGTTGAGTAGCAGCAATCCACTCTTCATTAATCCACTCTGCCTTGGATTCAGCTCTGTGACGAGGCACTGCATTATCCTGCTGCTAAGCTAAGCACAATGCAGCAAACTGACACTTTTATATAAGAAGGTGCAACTCTGATGGCCTATGCACTTTTTTGCCAATATCAAAAGAAAATCTTTAGACCAAGCTAAGCAAGTCTCGAAGAACTGTGCATTTTCAAATAGTGGGGGTGTGCCTACACAAGTCGAGGGGCTCTTTGTCCCCTGTTCAGTAGTACAGGAAACAGCTCATCCCATGGAGCTGTGTGGGGTGACCCGGTTCTGGGTCATCCACAGAACTCAGCCCTGGATCTGTCCATCCAGAACTGGGCCGTGTTTATCTCACTGAGAGAAGCTGTGCATTGACCTCTCTGAAAAGGTGAGCTCAGTTTCAGCTGCCTGAAGCCTAGGGGTTTTTTCTGAAACTTTGGCCTCAGTAACAGGTGGTGAATATTAGAAAATGAAAGCGTGGGCTGCTCTGGTTGTGGTGAAAACTCATACGAGTCCATGCCTTTGAGAAGAGTTTCAGTTCTTCTTATCTCTCAGGTTGTGCTGCAAAGGTGAGGATGAATTTTGAGAAAAGTGAAGTGTTTAAAATCAGAGACTCTTCGATGCCAATGGAAGCAGCGTGTTCACATCGTTGTGTTTCACTTGAAATTTTCATCCCTCTCCATGCTCACTGCTGGCATCCTTCCTTCAAGGTTGTTGTCCAGGAGCTGGTTAGAGATAAACTGCAGGGAGTTGTGCAATCCCTCTCCTTGCACACCTGCCTTTTGCAGGGCACGGGGCCGTGTGGGTCACCCCTCCTGCCTCTGTGGAGCTTTCTGGGCTGGGCAAGCGTCATGAAGGCAGCTGCTTGGGTGCAGGACACCTCCAAATCCGGTTAGGGGTTGGGCTGAGAGGAGAGGATACACGGAGAGTGATGCACAGTTGCAATAAATAAGCTGGCATGTGGCCAGGTTTCGTGTCAGGAAAACCTCCCCTGTCCCTGTAGCTCAGGGTTTGTTTATTTACCTCTGCTGTGGAGCAAAGAAAGATGCCCTTTCCTCTGCTGCTTTGTGGAGCACAATGAGGTGCATTCAGCGGGGCTGTCTGGGTGGGAGCGTGCATACTCGCGTGCAGGTAGGCACACCCCCTTCCTCTTGCAGAGATGTTCTGCTCTTCTTAACGATCCGTTTTCCCGGCCATCGCTGTGCTCAGCGGCTGCGCTGCTCCTCCCAGCCCTCGTCAGCATTCTCGCAATGTTTCTGCTCATTCCTTTAGTGAAGTGCAGCTGAACAGGGCGATCCCAAGTCAGAGCAGCAGCCACTGAAACTGAATGAATTCAGTCCTTGAAGAACAGAGCAGGCTTTAAAAAAAAACCCAACCAAACCCCGTTTTTGGCTGGCTTCATCCGCAGAGCCCTCGCAGTGCAGTCTGCACAGAGTGTGCTTTGTCCTTGGTCTCAGTTCCCTCTTCTTGGGGACCACTGGGGCAATCAGTGGAGATCTGGGTGGATCTGGTGCTTGTTAGACCCAGCATTTGTAACAGCTCTGCTGTGGGGCAGGGGAGATTCCTGCATCGCTCAGGTGTTTGCTGTTGTTCTCCATTCTCCCTGTTCTAGTTTCCAGTTTCCCTCCCTCACTTCTGTTCCCTCCCTGGGCTTGCAGCACTGCTGCTGCCTGGGGCCTGGAGGTCTTCCAGCTCCCAGCACACGGCCAACTAAAATTCGGGGCTTTTGCCTTGGACCATTCCTGCCAAGGCAGCACCCGAGCAGTGGGATGGGCTGCGCCATACGAGCTGCCCTCCGGTGATCCCACACCTTGATGAACTCCTTGCACGTGGGCAGCACACGAGCCCGTAACTGAAACAAGTCCCTTGTTATAATGGTTATTTTTATGTGACTACAGACAGATTTACTTTATGGAGTCACGGGCTGTATAATTTAAAAGTGGCTTAATTTTAAAGATATTTAAGTGCCTAAAAAGAGACTATTATTTTTAATCTGAGAACTTCAAAGTGATTTCTTTTCCCTGTAATTTGTTTTCTTGTTTCTTTTGCAGAGAACGGAAAAAAACTGCCTTTACAGAGGCACTTTGTGCAACAGTAAATTGCAGACCAGAGCAAAGGTTTAAGCAGAGTGGCAATTCCCTTAAATTGAGTTTGCAATTAGCCCTTCTGGGTGCAGTTGCCCAGCCCGTGGCTGGCTGTGCTGCTGGCAGGGCCCTGTGCTGTGTGCTGGGGTTCCTTATCTCAGAGAGGAGTCAGGAGCTCTTCCCCCAGCCCCGGGGGCTGAGTTCTGCCTGTGCATCTCGGGCGATGCCTTGATCCTGGTGGGCTGATATTTCTCTGCCTTAGATCGGGTGTTGTAAAGGCAAGGGGATAAATCTGCTGTCAGCTGATAAACAAGAAAAACTCCCAGCACTTTGTATTCCCTGCGTCTCACCGAGTTTTCACGCCAAAACGGGTCATATCTATTTTCAATCAATTGTGCTGCTGATAAGAATAATAAACATTTGGAAACGGTGAGAAGTTTCCTGCCTTTATGGAGTTCCACCGAGGGGAACTGTTGAACTAAACCTTTTCTGCCGGGCTCCAAATAATATTGGCCAGGGGTGTGTTACCATGGAGGTGTTGTGCAGGTGAGGTGCCCGTGAGCCCTGCACCTTCCCAGCCCTTGCCATGGGAAGGGCTTTGGGCAGGTTACCGACCTCTGTGCCCTTGCCCGTGACAGTAAGCCTTCAAAAGGAATTGGATAGACATAAGGACAAACAGAATAGTCAGAATTATCATTTGATGCTGATAGAAAAAGGCTGTTGGGATGGATCTCAAAGCTCATGCTCCAGCGCTTTACCAGTCCCTAGGTTGGTCTCATCCTGGTCTCCAGAATTAACGGGCAGTGGGGAGCAAGGAGGAGTTAATTCCTCTGATCCTTATTTACAGATTTCCTGTGCTTGCTCTGGAAGCAGCTGATGCTACACGTTGGCAGCGATGGGATGTAGGGCGAGGCACCCTCGGGTGTCCCCAGGTTGGCAGTCTCTGTGCTGTTAATCGTTGGCTTAAATGAAAGATCTCAGTCATGCCACGGGGCACTCCGATGTGCGCGAGGAGCGGTGATCTGACTGTGGCTGATGGAGCAGACAACAGCCCTCGTGTTTGCATGGAGGAGCTCTGCAATAGCCCTGCTGGGTTTGGGGGCTGTGAGGAGTGTGAAGCCCAATGCAGCGTGCACTGGGGCTCCCGAGCTGCCCCGTGGTGCTCGGAGCATCTGCTGAGCTCCTTGGGTGAAAGGAGCCGTGAAAATGCAGCGGCTTTTTGCATTGCTGGGCATTGTGACAGTGATGTGCCAGGGCTTCTGATGCGAGATCCTGCCTCGCTGTTCTCTGTCAGAGCAGCTTCTGTCGTTTGTTGTTTCTCAAGGATGGAATTATTTTCCAGATAATAGGTATTCCTAATTGCGTTTAATTTTCAGCATGAAAATCACCTTGCTGGAGGCTTTTGCAAAAGCTTGCGGGCCTTACTGCTTTGTGTCTGGAGGTGTGAAGGGTTGTTCGAGTAATCCATTACTCCCTCCTTGTTCATTTACAAATGCAGCAAGGTCACAGCCTTCTTGCCAAACTGTTTCACTCTGTTGGCACTGAATTTAGCAGAAGGGACAAAATAGCCACGTGTAGCTGGGAAACATGCTACAAAGGCACAGGAATCGAAGATCCTGACTGCTTCTCTCTGCTCTAGGCACTGTGCCATAGCCTTGTTTTACTTTTTTCCCCTGTCTGACTTCTAACATGAATGTGCTTATGCTTTTCAGTGTAGTTTTTCTTTTCAGTTACTGGGACACAGGAAGGAAGAGGCTGCTGTCATCTCCAGGAGCGCAGAGGGACTTTGGTTTGGGGTGCCGCAGGAATGCTGCTGGCTGAAGCCATCTCTGGTCCTTCCTTGCAGGTGTGTTCTTCACCTTCCATACCTTCCACCTGGAGAACGGCCACGACTACCTCCTCATCACCGAGAACGCCAGCTTCGCGCAGCCCCTGAAGCAGCTCACCGGCTCCCGGCTGCCCGCCCCGCTCAGCGCGGGGCTCTTCGGGAACTTCTCTGCTCAAATTCGCTTCATCTCAGACTTCTCCATGTCCTATGAGGGCTTCAACATCACCTTCTCGGGTAAGAACAGGAGTGGGCAGGCTTCATTCTTTCCTTTACACTTCAATGCAGAGCTTGGGGGTAGGTTCCTGTTGATACAGTGTGGGTGGTTTGAGTCTTCTTGTTCCACGGGTGGATCGTGCCAGCACTAAACCATGGCATGTCCCAGGAAATACTCTCCTTGCAGGCACCCTGTATCCAGATGCAGCAGTTTTGTCTGCTCGAGCCCCAGTGGATGGCTGGGTTGGACCCGCTCAATTATGTCCCTCTGCAGAGGTGTTTGTTGCCTGCTCCCTCCTTGCTTTCCTTCTCTGTATGGATGGATCTCAGCTCTCATTTCCTTGGCGTAGCCCCAAGAGGCCATTCCTGACGCAGAACAGATCACACTTGCAAATAATCCCTTTGCTTGGGTAACCTCTGGTTGGAGTGTGCGGGGTGGTGAGCTGTATCCCTTACCCCGAGGTCCTACAGATGACTGCTGAAACGTTCTCCTGTGCGCACCTCTCTGCAAATGCAATCCTTGCAGCCTGCGTGCCCTGGCAGGGCCTTCTCCAAAACAAGCAGTTACCCAGCAAAGCTTAGCATATGGCTGCTGCTCTCTTCTGTATCTCTGCACACCTTTCAGTCCTGAGGGCAGCTGCTGCAGATGCAGCCTGCTGCTGAGGACAGGCAGTGCCCGCTGTTACCGTGGTCCCTCGGTGCTGTCTGCGAGGGACAGAGCTGTTGCCATAGCTGCAGATGCAACCTGCTGCACTCCAAACTGCATTCCAGTGCCTTTGTTCTGGCCTCTGAAGTCAGGGATTCGCATATGATGCTCTGTGAAAACTAGACGTAACATTTCCAATTAACTTTCATTTTGATGAGGAACAAATGGCTTTTTGTCAAAAAAAAATTGCTTCCAATTATCCAATTACAGCAGTTATTTTCAATGTATTTTGGGATTTCTTTCCTTTCTTGGAAAATGAAAATGGGAATCGGTTATATTTTTAGTTTCCTTTATTTAAGTATGTACTTTCCATTTTGCAGTTCTGTTATTTGTTCAAGGAATAACCCTCCAAAGAGGCTTCCTTAGAGATGGTTTGTGGCCAAAGGCACACATTTGGCTCTTATCCATAATGCTGCATGACCTTTCGTTTAGTAGCAGCTTAAATGTCCTCTTGCATTCCCCAGGCAGGATGCTGTGCTCATTCATTTTCAGGATTAGTAATGTAGAGGCAGCAGAAATCCCATCCGGATCAGTTCATCTTCATTTTACTAAACCAGGGGGAGAATGACAAATTTCCATCGTGTTTGGCCACCGCTGGTGTCACTTTCTAGTTTGGTTGACAACAGTGACAGAAAATGAGACCTGCTGTATTTTGAGTTGGTTTACGTCAGTTCTGTGGGGACACCCTGAGCTGTGCATCGAGAGTGAAGCCAGGCAGGTGCTCGTGGTCAAACAGGCTGCAGGTCCTGCAGGGCTGCTTCTCTTTCAGACCTTCCTGCAGCTGGATCAAAACCCAGAGGGCCTGGAGCATCCTCTCGGGGTAGGACTGGGCACGAGGCGTCACCGTGCCATGCAGCCAATGTCCATCTGTCCCCTGCAGAATACGATTTGGAGCCCTGCGATGAGCCGGAGGTGCCAGCCTACAGCATCAGGAAGGGGCTGCAGTTCGGCGTGGGCGATGTCCTCACCTTCTCCTGCTTCCCCGGGTACCGGCTGGAGGGCACGGCGCGCATCACCTGCCTCGGGGGGAGACGGCGTGTGTGGAGTTCGCCTCTGCCAAGGTGTGTTGGTAGGTGGTCATGTGCTTTCATTTTGCTTGGTTGGTCGCACTGTGCTGGATTGGTTAGCTGGGCAGGGGAACGTGGCGTACCCCGGGGGACACCCGGGCTGGGGTGGTGCAGGGAGGGGGGAGAAGGAGCCCGAACACAGCTCTGTGTGGGGGAGGGGAGGGATGGGCAGGAGGGCTGCAGCCCTCTCCCAGGTTGGAGCACACAGTGCGTGGTGTACGGGGTCCTCGAAAGCCCCACGTTGAGCCCCAGTGGTTCCAAGTGGATGAGGCACGAGCTGTGGGAGAGCCAACAGCCCTTTTGGGATGGGTTCTGTAAAACAGCGTGGGTTTAGGGCCATCCTCCCCTTGAATCAGAGTGCTGTAAAACTTAATAACCCAGGGATGAAAGCTGCTTCTGGGTGGGTGATCTTAAGGAATGCAAATTTCACATTAGTGTGGATGTCCCTGGGAAACCCCCTCTGGCTCCTACTTTTTTTCCTTACCCTGCAGAGGTTTCTTGCACCTTCCACCTTTAATTTCTCTTCCTCCCAACCACTGCAAGTCCTTTCTACGATCCCTCTTGCAGTTATTTATACTAATAAGTAAATCTAGGGGTAGAAGAGAGGAAGAAGTCATCTGAAACATCTAGCCAGGCTCTGGCTGTCGTCCCTAAGGCAGGTGGGCTCCAGGCAGCCTCGTGGGGTGAGCTCTGCAGAGCCCTGCCAGCCCCCAGCGCCCTCCGAGCAGCAAGGAACGGGAGTACCAGCATGACAGCAACAGAGCAGAGAGGGAGAAGGGTTGCCCGTGCCTCAGGCCTTTGCAAAAGGAAGATTTAACGTATTTCTGGTTTCGTTATATGATTTAGTAAGTAGGAAAATCTTCACTACTGTGCAGCTGCCTGGGTCACTCAGAGCACCATGAGGGATCGATGCAGACCAGACAGACTGCATCCCTGCCCTGCCCTCACCCTGGCAGAGCCTGCGAGATAGATGTTCCTCACCTGTGGCCTTTGAGGGACGTTACAAAGAAGGCAACCCAGCAAGAGCCACTCTACTTTCTCAGTCTGTTGAGCTTTGCTGTTGAGCCCTGTCATGCTGAACGCATTTCCCAGCACTGGTTAATGCCCAGGTCACAGGGCTGCCTCGTCCTGCTGTGACAAGCAGCCTCTTCAGGGCATGAATAATAATCAGGTTGCAGAGAAAGCTCATCAAGGGAATAGGAAACAAGAAGAATCATAACAAGGCTCTAAATCTGATCCTCAGACACCCCTGAGCGGACACCCCAGCTTCCATTTGCCCACTCCTCTGCGGTAGCTGGCTGTGAATTAGCATGCTGAGTTCACAGGGATGGATCGAATTTCCTGTCTGCAGGTTTGTGCAGAGCTCTGGGGGCAGCTTTTTCCACGATGCCCCCCTGCATGCTCAGACCTGTGTGCCTGCCCTGTTAGAACAGTGCTGGGTGGAGACTTGCTCCTTAGGGCCCCGGGAGGTCTCTTTCTGCCAGGCAGCCCAGGCACTGCGTGTTCCATTCCTGGTCTGGAGGTGGATCTGGACAGAAACAAGAGCAGTTTGTTCCCCCTCCCCTCTGTCTCCACTGCTCTCTCCAGTTTGCCCTGCACTGACTCTGCTTCAGAGCTGCTCCCGCGTGGTGACATCCCCAGCGCCAGCCCCGAGCACTGTGCTGCAGGGAACATTGTCCTCTCTGTCCAGGACCAGGGGAGAGGAGAAAGCCACCTCGAAGCACCTCCTCTTGCCACCTCTGCTGCTGCTCTGTTATGTTACCTTTGTGGTTTTTTGGGAGGAGCAGCAGAGGTGGGAGAGTTGGTGCAGCAAGCTGCACCCGCTCCACGCCACGTCCCGCAGCCCCAGCAGCTCTGCACGCAGCGGGGGGACCCGGGGCTGAGCAGGAAGCTGGCAGCAGGGCAGCTTGGAGCTGTGCTCCCCAGCTGGGCGTGCAGAACACCCAGAGGAGCAGGGAGCCAGTGTTCTCCAGCTGAAAATCTTTCAGGCTAAATAGGCCGAGAAAATGACCGTGGGATGCTCACGTGGGAGCTAATCAGGGAGCAAGGAGATCTCCTACGCATGGGGTGGTTGCAAAGCACATTGAGGTGTGTTGGGGGACTGTGTGTGGATCCCATGATGTGGGCTTGCTCACATGGGAGAGAGAGAGCGTCCTTAAAAGCTTGCAATTAAAATCCATAAAGCAGAAAAGTTAATGTTGGTTTGTAGGATTCCCACGTCAGCATCTCCTCCTCTGTCCCCAGCCCCTCGTCTTTTGGACAGGAAGGGTCCATTGTGGGTGTGCTGCAGCCCGTTGTGGGGCTGTGATGCCCTGTTGGGAGGAAATAAATGGATGTAAATCAGAGCCAGTTCCTGAAACTGAGGGGCAAAAGGATTTCCATTTCTTTCTCTTTTTCTAATGGGAACAGATGTAATTGTTTGCTGCAAAGCTGAGGAGAAAAAAAAATGCAGGGAGCATGGGACAAGAGGTCCTTTAAAATACTGTCAAATGGTGAACTGAAGGGCCAAGGTCAGAATTAACAACAAATAAGAGAAAACGTCACGTTTTGCCCTCTGAGCTTTCGGGAAGTTATTTTGGGGAAGATTTTCAAGTTCACACGCAGCTTTGTAATTATTTTAGAGTTTCACTGGGCGTATCTTTCTGCACCGCGATCTCCTCCCCTGCAACCAGCCAGGTGCCAGCAGCCAGTGGTGTGCTGTGTTGGCTGTTAACAGAAAGCCATTGCAATTTTTATATATTGTGTTAATACAAAACTCATAAAGACAGAGGATGAGTTTTGTCTGAACAGCATGGCAAAAGATGTTAAAAATTTTGATCTAATAATATATATTTTTAATTTCTTTCTGGCTTGCGGATCAGGAAGGAGCATAAACACATGCACTGTTTTGAGCAGGTGATGCTTTTCCATGGATTTTGGATGTTTTTCTGAATTAGGATCCGAGATAGCACAGGAGTGCAGCAACTTTCTGTGGCTCCGTTTCCCTGTCCATACAAGGAGAGGGTATTAACCTCTTTTGTAAAACACCTGAGGTTTAATGATGATAGAAATGTTAGTTATCTGGCTTTGGGGGCTTGGTTTGGTTTGGTTGTGTTTGTTTTTTGTTTTTACCAACCACACTTGGAAATAAAGCTCATGGCTATGGTAGCAGATGGGGGTAGGAAGGAGTGAGCATCTGTGGCCATTTGAAGGAATCACCTGCATGTGCTGTATGGCTCAAATACACGTGGTTATTAAAATGTGGCTTTGTGTCTTTATATAGCTGAATGTGGCTCGTCTGTAACTGGAACTCAAGGTGTTCTGCTGTCCCCCAACTACCCAATAAACTATAACAACAACCATGAGTGCATCTACTCCATCCAGACACAGCCAGGAAAGGGGATCCAGCTGAAAGCCAGGACTTTTGAACTGGAAGCAGGGGATGTCCTCAAGGTAATTCTTTCGTTTCAAGCAATGAAGGAGGGTGCTGGTAATGAGAGCAAGATCTGAAAGGTCTGGAAAATGCCACCCAGGCAGTGCTAAGAGTGCAGTGGTAATCTCTGGAAGAGTCTCCTACTTGTAGCTGGACTGACAGCCCCAAAAAGCCTGTGGCTGCTGTTGCCAGTAGTCATTGCTGTGTCACTGAGTGCCTGATGTGGCTGTTTGGAAGACAGCAGCAAGATTCCTACGGACCAGGCTGATCTTCAGGCAGGACTGCTGAGCTAGAATGTTGTCTTTGGGTATTCCCTCTAGTGCTACAGCAAGAGGGAAAATTGTGATATGTCTGTGAAACAATAGCTTCTCGTCCAGGGACACTGATCAGTCTGCATCAGTTGGCTGTGCTGAAAAACATTCCATAATTGTAGGGAACGGGCACCTCTGAACCTCACGTGCTCATGGCATGAGTCTAAGGCAGTAGGGAGCATCCTGTGTGCTTCAGCCTAGCTGAGGGAGTGTGAGGTTTTTAGCATTATTTTTCTGTTTCTAGCAACCAGGGCTGACTCCCCTGCAAAGGGGGTTGATTTAAATTCGAGTTATTCAGCATCCCCACACTCAGATTAATCTGCGTTTACAAGTTTCAGGACTCTATATGGAAGGGGACAAATCTGGGCTGAGTTTCTATCAACCACAAATAAATGGATTTGTAGGAGGTATTAATATTACAAGACGTGTGCTGCTGTGCTCAACCATCTTCCAGAGAATGCCTCTGTCCTTGTTTAAGTGCCATACTTCTGTGCTGTGAGATAGGTGTAAGCCCCATATTTTCAGCTCACAGAGTGACTGGAAAGAGAGAGGTTTCCAGCTAGTGCAGAGAATATCCTTGGGAAAGAAATGATTTTCTCTCAACCTGTTTGTCATCAACTTCCCATCTACTCTCAAGGAAAATTACTATCAATCTCCTTTAGTAAGAAGTTGCTTTTTATCCTCATAAAAAAGTCTCCTTATCCAAAAGAAAAAAAATCCAGTTCTGTTTTTTAACTAATGCTGGGGTCAAGACACATCCATGAGTCACTCTAGGAAGAAAATGTTTTTCCCAGCAGTTGTGCTCAGTTCAGAAAACACAGCCTGGAGTGTGGTATAAGGGGAAGGTATATAGCTCGGGTATAAGGGGAAGGTGCCCTTGTTGCAGGGTGTGCATCCTGCTCCTCGATGAGCAGCATCACAAAGTCTCACCAAGTCAGGCTTTTAAATGGAAAAATTTCACTGGCTTCAAATGAGCTGTCCCTGTTTGCACTCATGGAGGATTTGACCCCTGAAGAAGCAAATAAAAGATGTTTTCCAGTATGTGTTTCTTGTTCCTCCCAGGTCTATGATGGCAGCAATAGCTCTGCTCGCCTGCTGGGTTCCTTTAGTCGCTCTGAAATGCTTGGCACCAGCATAAACAGCACTTCCAGCAGCATGTGGCTCGAGTTCATCACCAACAGCGAGAACACAAGCAAAGGCTTTGAGCTGCAGTTTTCTAGTAAGTCTTTGGCCGTATCTGAGGTGTCATTGTGGATTTTTGTGTTACAGTTGCATGAGAAGAGGAAGCAGTCCTTCCATCAAAGTTCTTGTCTGAAGTGGAATTGGAGTGGGGATTAGTTACCCCAATTGCAGCTGAGATCTCGCATCTCTGGGATCTCTTTCAAATCTTAATCAAAAAATATAATTCTCTATTCAGTCTTTTTTTTTTTTTTTCCAGCAGAATATCTTCTTAAGAAGAAAATACTTAATGTGATCTTGTGTTAATATCCTCTGTGAAATACCTGAGAAACATTCTGTTAATATCAGGCTGTTAAATATCTGAGAAAAGCTGATGCCCTTTCTCCCGCTCCAGGTTTTGAGCTCATCAAGTGTGAGGACCCTGGCATCCCGCAGTTTGGCTACAAGGTGCACGATGAGGGCCACTTCGCTGGCAGCTCCGTGTCCTTTAGCTGTGACCCTGGGTACACGCTGCGAGGCAGCAGGGTGCTGGTCTGTCTGACCGGGGAGCGGAGAGCTTGGGACCAACCCCTGCCAACCTGTGTAGGTGAGACAGCTCTTGCTTTTTAAAAGTCCTCTAAGAAATATTCTGCTTGTGGGCATTGCAGCCAACGCCCTCTCTTTCTCTCGTGCAAATACACGTGATATTATCTCGGGTATTGATTGCAGCCATCTACATCGCAAAGATAATGATAAGGAGCCTGTGTAAGGCATCTTCAGATTGAGAGCAGTGATATCTGCAAAACTTCTGCAAGCAGCATTAACAGGGAGCACTGTGCTCTGAGCAAGGATTTGACAAGGTTCCCTGCAAGGAAACTACTGCTTTTCCAGTCCTTGTCCTTTCCCTTGGATGTGTTAAGTACGGGGGCACTTCCTGATGATGGCAGCCATCAGCCTGGGTCCTGGCACTTGACAGTTCAAAATCGTGCTTACTTGAGAACTACATGACATCTGGTTCCAATTCCTCAGACATTTTAATCCCCTCAGTCTTCTTGCTGGGTTCCCCTTTACCTATAACTCTCCAGTGGATATCTCCTTGCTCTGAAAACTCTGGTACTGAGCCCCGTGCATCCACATGAAGTGCTGCTGGTCTGTTCCTCGGCAGCCATGCGGTTAATGGGGGATTTCCAGGACACGGCGATGTTCTTACAGACTTGCTCCTCTCAGAGATCCCAACAACCAGCAGGCTGCTTTCGTGGGCTGTGCTCAGACATTGGCACTCTGAATTCTCCCTAAAGTCAGGAATTCTGTGCTGCAGCTCTGCTGAATTTTAGCCTTGTTTGATGAGATAAAAAGACAAATTTCTGTGATTTATCCGTCTTCTTAACCTTCATCCTGTTTTCAGCATATCCATGTGAATCACAATGTCTGCATGACATGTGGAAGCTTACAGAATTTTCATGGGCTCTATAATGAGAACATATTCAAAGTCCTCCCATTGAGGTTCATTTAGCAGCCATACATATGTTGGCTTCTTCACTTTAGCACACTTGTGAACATTAAGACTTCTTGCAGATGCCAGCAGAACGGAGCTCTTTCACCCCACATGTGCGAATCAGGGAGAGCAGGATGCTGGCAGGCTCTGCCTCTGTTCACTCTGAAGCCAAAAAGGTGGAGGGGAGCTTTGACAACATGTTGGATTTTAGGAAGTGCAGTTGTTCTGATGACTCAGTCTCTAGGCTGGATCAAGTGACTCCTCATCTTTGGCCAGTAGGCTTTAAGCATCTCTTTAAATGGGAAGAAAATCTCTATTGCATTGATAGGGTGAGATTTACATTGTTGCCAGGTAGGAACTATAGTATCTCAGGAGTCTTCTCACTAACCCCTGTGTCTCTTTCAGCTGAATGTGGGGGTACTCTCAAGGGAGAGTTGTCAGGACGGATTCTGTCGCCCGGATACCCCACACCCTATGATCATAACCTGAATTGCATTTGGACAATAGAGGCAGAAGCTGGTTGCACAATAGGGTGAGTTGAAGTTCTTCACTCTGGTTTTTACATGCAACTCTGCTTTGGGGAGGTGATGGCTTGCTCTGTGTTTTCATAGCCTGAGGTCAGAGCTAGCAGAAAGGTTCTTCATGTCCTTGGGTTTCCAAATTCTTCCGGCATTACTGAAATTCCCCTGTGGCTTTGCCCCAGACAATCTGATTTCTGTCTCATATGTGTAGCTCTGCTAGGCTAATGGTTATTGTAGCTTGTTTTATTTTCCATGTACAGCTAATTTTTCTGGAAGTAGATCAATAATTACATAAAGCAAGTAGAGAGAATGCAGTGTCACTTTGAGTGTCCCAAATGAGGGATCAAAAGCTGGTTTGTCTCCTTGCCAAGCTGGACAGAAGCGGCATCGCTGCTTCCCTTTTCTCTTAAGCTTTTCAGCCCCATATGGCCCCTGCCCATACCATGCTGTGTGATGGTGAAGCCAGATTATTGGCTGTTGCTGTATTCAAAAAACATCAAAGAGCTTTTACATGTATGTAAAATGTCAATGCTCTTCAGCCATTTCCTTAATTGGGTGCGTTCAGATGCAAACCTTTTCCACCAGATTAAGGCTAAATTTCTCGAGCATATTGCAACATGTGTCCAAGCAACATAATCCTAAAATGAGGATGTATTTATAAAATTGCTTGGAAAATCACATCCCAGCAAAGGATAATGGAAAGCAATTACAGATTTGGTTCATCTCCCATTCATGCTGCCAGAGTAAGTTAGCTCCAAAATGGATGAGCTCTGTCAAGTTACGTTTGTGAGGATGAACGGTCAGGCACGGGGGTCCCCAGCTGCAGGTGGACAGCTGGAAAAATGGGGCCACAACACCTAGCTTTCATCTTCTAATTTTATTGTTTTATGGTTTTAATAATAAAAAGAACAGCTAACATGCAATTATTCTCCTGAAGGAAAGGCTCAAGATGGTTTCTGAACATCTGGTCTGCTCAGAGACCCAAGATTGTTTTCCCCTCCTGCTCCTCTGACTCCTGCTCTTGTTTTGTTTTTACTTTTCTGTTGGAAAATGGCAGTTTGAAATGCAATTTGTTTATAAGTTATGCGAATTTGGCGGTTAAGTAAGCACGGTGCTGAGAACATTTGGCTCATAAAGTCAGTGCAGTCACCAGCAGAATCCAAGCATTTCTCTACCCTGTGATGCTTCATCTGTGGTCCCTGCTGCCTCCCGCTGTCCCAGCACTGCAGCTTGCCCTCGCTCCTGCCAGCCCATTTCTTTGTGGCTCTCTGCATACCTGTGGATTTCAGTCCAGCTAAAGCCATCTTCAACAGAACGCAGATATGATGCCAAGTGAAGTTTTTACTGAGTTGATGGGAGTGGGGGAAAAGTAGGGTAGATTACAAGGTCTTGTAAGCCCTGCTGCTGCTCCAGTCCTGTGCTCATTCCTGCTCAGGGCACTTTTTTTTCACCTTGCTGCATCAGCACTCATCTTCTCTTCAGTGCAGACTGTTAATCACTGAGCACTGGGGTGCTTTTGTTGGTAGATCTATGTGGGGATAGATTTGGTCCAGTACTTCCATTTTTCCTTAATGTAGAAGTTCCCTCCTTTAGGTGTGCTCTCAGTAGGGTGCAATAAGGGGTGGTTTCTGCCATGGACGTAGAGCATAGCCAGCTTAATTCCTGCACAAGCAGCTTCCAGTTGAATTCCCTTTATTTACATTTTCTTGTAAAAGATTTTGAAGACTTCTGTAGGACAAAGTAGGCATGAAATCCCCTTCTTCTATTCTCCCCAAAAGTGTAGGAGATTGTTTTGTCCAAATATTGCTTCAGCAGATGAACTTTGCCCACACGTTGCTCACACATCTCATCCTGTCCTCCTCTGTCTGGGAACCCCAAGGAGCAGAGCTGTAGGCTCACATCTGCAGCATCACCTTGGAGGGGGCTGAGACTGGATGAAGTGATGCCAGGCAGCGTGTGGTGGTACACCCTGTGACCCTCCTTTGTCACCAGAGATGAAAGCTCCCTTCTTCTGTCCCTGTGTTTGGCAGCTCAGGCAGTACAGATGATCTCTGGGTAGATGAGAGCACATTCTCAGCAAGTTCATTTTTATGGTAATCCATTGGAAAAATAATCCTCTTCACGCATGATGCAATTGTATAAAGCCCTCATTTATAACTTACATTAAAATTAATCACCAGGGCTTTTTGAATAAAGCTGTATCTGCACAGAAGGAGGGGAAGGAAAGGAAGGAGAGGACAGAAAAATCAGTCTGTCCATTGCTGCCATGCAAGTTAAGGGGTTGTGCTTTGAGGGGAGATTTGCTGTGTGCAAACACAAGTGTGCACGCACACAACTGCAGCTAAAGGCACCTGGCTGGCCTGCAGGGCTCCAGGGAGAGTGATGGGATGGAGAAGCAGGAGGGTATACTGCAAAATGAATGGCACCTGCCCTGCGGTACAGCCTGCACAGCTGAGAGCAGGGAGTGCACAGGCAGAAGCAGCAGTGGCATTTTATTGCACAGCAGCGATCTCAGTGTCATAAGAGTTTATTGATACTGGTAACCCCAGCCTAATGAATGGTGCTGTATTGACAGGTTCCATTTTTCACAGTCTCATTTAGAAAGATGAATAAAAATATCTGCCCCTTCCAGTTTATGCCCATGGAGAGTTTTGGGTGCGTAACGTTGAACAGCTTTTAAATTTGGGAACCTTCTGCCTGGGGGTGGCAGCGGGGAGCCCTGCACACTGCTGTTAGTGGGGAGCCCTGCAGCACTGGTGGAGCTGGGGGGGCTGTGCCCCAAGGGTGGAGCCAGGTGGGGGTCTTGGGTGGGAGGCACCAGCAGAAAGCCCTGGGTTGGTTGGGAGACTTGTGTGTATGTGTATATATCTCTAATTTGCTTTTAGCTGCATTTTTTTTGCAGTTAATTGGAATTGTCAGAGTGCAGAAAAATACCCCACCTCTCTGCCTCTCCACTGCTTGCTAAACCAGTTGCTCTGTCTTAAATTAAGCCCTGCTGGGAGTAGACTGAGGCTGATGGAAAAACTGTGCCGTTTGGTTACAGATGTGCCTATTGACCAGATTGATTTGCTTCAGAGAGCACCGCTTTTCTTAATGAAATCAGCTGTCCCCAGCGGCCCTGAGCCAGGGCAGCACAGCCCGTGCCCTTCAGTGCCACCTGCTCATGGGGCCAGGGCTCCTTCCCATCAGTGATGCCTGCAAGCAGGATGCTCTAGGAAAGAAAGGAGGGAGGGGAGGGTCAGCATCTGCCCATTGCTGGGGACTCCAGCACGCACTGTGCAGCCTGAGAGCCCCGCAGGGGTCCTGTGCAGTGCAGCTCTGCTGGGATCCCAGAATCACAGAATTGTAGGGCTTGGAAGGGACCCGTCTCACTTCCCTGGAGCAGTGTTTTTCCCTCACTCTGCAAGGTCTCTGCGAGGTAGATTTATGATTCAGCTCTTTTAGTTTCTGTCAGATTCTGGGGACGTCACTTTGTTGCTGAGTACATTGCAGTATTTGGCCTTTTTTTTTGCTTTTCTTTATGGTTCTACCTTACTCATTTATGTTTGCCCCAGATAAATGGGAAAGCAGCCAAATAAATGCTTCTGCATTTTCCTCCGTGGGCTGTCAGAGCTGTAAACCCAGCACCTGGTGGTTTGGTTCTTGCAGGGTTTCTCTGTGCAGTTTGTAGATCTCTGCCCCCGTTTTGGTGGCACATCTCGTTACCCCCCACACCTCGTTAGCCCTCAGTAGAGCTCAGTGTGCCAGGTGGTATTTCCCCCAGTGCTGACAGAGAGCAATGGGATGGGTTTTACGTGCAGGGGTGTGAAGGGCCGAACCCTGACGTGTCGCAGCCTTTGGCTGGTAACTCCCTTGGGTGTCACAATACCAGCAATGCCTTACACGATGCTGCTTCTCCTCTTGGAAGATCCAAAGCTCTTTGCAGAGTCTGGATTTGGGCAGTTTGGAAGTTACCCTATTAGCTGTTCCAAATTTGTTAGCTGTCCTTTGCAGGACCCAGAACTTTGCAAAACGTGTAAAAATCCTTTCCCTTAGCAGCAACGTCTCTCATGTGCTGCAGTCCAGCATTCAGAATTTGCACGTGCTGTTTGCCACCCCCCAGCACACACCCTTTGCTGCCCTGTTTTATTAACCCCTGGGGCACCTCATGCCCTGGTAAGGGTTTCTTTTCCAGTGTGACACTGTTTAAATAAGAGCGGTGTTATTTTCCTTTCCTTTTCCCCTGATATACAAGATTAGTTCGGTGCCAGGAGCAAATTCTTTGATCTGAGAGCAGGTAACCAAAATCAATGCATTTTATCAGTAGATGCCGGTCCTTGACAAAAAGCTATTCCTTGTAGGACACCAAAAAAGCAAAAGGACAGCCAAGGTTGTTGCTGCGTGCAACACGGGGACAATGTGTGAACTGCGCGAGAATGCATCAGTTGTCTGGAGGGACCTTAGCACATTTACTGCTAATTTTCCTGTTGGAATAAGACTCTCAGTACTTCTGTGGTTATCTGCAATAGAGCTCAGTAAAACCAAGGACAGAGCTGCTGTCCTCCAGTCACAGCCTCTGTGCCTCTGTGCTGCAGCTTTCTGTCTGTCTCCGAGCGTTCTGGCGGTGACAGCTCCCCACCGTGACATCCCAGCACATGCAGTGCAAAGCAGCAGTCATCTTCCAGCTGGGGTTATCTGCTGCCCGTAGTTGGCCTTAGGACCTTACCTTACTGCTCAAGATTTTGGGGAGAGATGAGTGGTTTTGTTCGCTTAGGGAGCACCGGAATGGGGACAGCTTTTTGGAAAGCATTAGTATCCGTGCCTCAGTTGATTGCCGCTTATGGATGTGTTTTCCTAGGGAGGTCTGCCCCTGGGAGATCCCAGGTTTTATAGACAGAGATTGGCAGAGGGCTGAAATACGTGGTGCAAGGTGCATGGCAGACGGCAGGAGAGAGCACCTTCCTAATTCCAAGGGCCGAGGTGCCTGGGCTGGGTACAGGCAGCACTGTACTCCCTCCCAGCAAGGAGGCAGAGCTCAGGTTGGTGTGACCCCAGTTCTTTCTGCCACCCAGGCTCCATTTCATGGTTTTCCACACTGAGGAGTTCCACGACGTGCTGAGGATCTGGGACGGGCCGGTGGAGAACGGGATCCTCCTGAAGGAGATGAGCGGCTCCAGCCTGCCCAGCGACGTCCACAGCACTTTCAATTCTGTCATCCTTCAGTTCAACACTGATTTCTTCACCAGCAAGCAGGGCTTCGCTGTGCAGTTTTCAGGTAGGCTTCGCCTTCTTTCCTCAGTGTTGTCTGGACTTGTCTTTGCTGATAAGTGATTTCAAGGGTCCATCTATGAGGTTGTGGTGGTGAGAAGTGACCCGGCGCTGAACACAGCAGCAGGAGCTTCAGCCGTTTGTGCCCTCCTGCATTTGAGTCTCCACAAATAGAGAAGAGTCTGTATTTTGTCCTTGCCATGCAGTTAATTTGTGTGCTCCCCTTTGCTACAGTCACCTTCACAGTGCTGAGCTTGGCAGCAAGACAGAGAGCAGCACATTGAGGAGTACACAAAAGGAATTACAGATATTTTCCACCGTGTTCTCAACAGGTCCCTCAGAGACCCAAGTACACAGGCAGCTTCTGCCTGAGAGCAGCTGGTCAGTGGCCTCTGAAAACCAAGTCTATTTAAAATCCCTCAAATTGGATCCCCTGAGATGCAGATCCCAAAAAGCTCTCTTTGCTGTACGACTGTCACTGCGAGCAGCAGCCCTCCAAGTAACGCACTGCAGTCTGTCAGTGCCTGAGTCCTGCTGGTCATTTCCTGAGACCCGGCTTTGCGAGCACCTTTATTTCAGTTATCTTAGGGTAATGCATTTCAACATTCAAACAGGTTTCCAGGATGCAGTCACTGCCATTTTCAGTAACCAACCAGGCAGCTGCCCACTTTGCAGACGGCAGGAAATGGCTCAGTGCATGGTGATGTGACCTTTCTGGGACTCCAACCCATCAAAGCAGCAGAGCTCACTCTGTCACTCCCACGTTGTTGCCCACAGCTTTCTGTTCTGGCTGTACTGCACGGCCTGGGGAGCCAGCCAGCTCTGGGGAGAGTTAGCACTGCGTGGGACCTTCTGGGAATCCATGGCAGAGGAAGAGCTCTGCCTTCCTCGCTCCTCGCCAGGCTCATGCCTGTCTGCCAGGGAGCACCGGGACAGGCTGCTGCCTTGCCTTATCTCCAGTTGCACAGAAAGAGAGAGAGGGATTTCCTCTGGCTCTTTTAAGAAGAGCTTGCTGTAAACCAGCTAGGTGTAATGGACTCATATCAACATAGCAGGAAATAAGCTCTGCTCTGCTGCCTGATACCGAGCTGGTCTTTATTGAATGCTTCTGCTCAAAGCCTTTGTTCACAGGGTGTGACTAAGCAGCCCTAAGCTCAGAAGTATACAGTTTGGGATCTTGTGAACTTTAATGATCTATATAAGCTTGCAAAACTCGTGTTACTCCAGGACTTTCCCTACTGTTGCTAACTGCAGTGTTGACAGGCCTTGTGCTCAGCAGAGCTGTGCTGCCTGCCCCAGCTGCCAGAGTGCTCAGGGAGAGGCTGGGCTGCCAGCAGGGCTCATCTCACCCCCCAGAGGGACGTGGCAGCAAGGCACGTGTAGCTCTGAAAGGTCAGGCATGATGCTTCACAGAGCTAAAGGCTGAATTCCCCTCCCACTCAGGGGAAGTGAAAAGTGCTAGCAGATTAGTTTGCTTTGCAGTGTGTCTTACACCAAATTCTATAAAAATGCCATGTAAGATCAGTGGATGCCTGGACTTACTGAGTGAACACGCATGTACACAATTACACATCAAATTTGCACTCTGTGTAGTGTGCTTGAACTTGCTGCTCCCCAGAGCCTTTACCAGCTGGAGTGGCAGATGCTCGGTGCAGAGCAAAAGCCAGCTTCTGTGCATGTGGTGACTTCAAGAGATATTGAAGGAGGAAGGATGAGCAGGAAGTCATTGCCTGGGTGTCTCTTTTAGGACAGTCTCCGTACAGGCAGCGCTCGGCATCTGCCGTGTGAATCTCTGGTTTGTCTCCCCTCCTCTCTTTCTTGCTGTCCTCTGCAAATGAGGCAACATAGAAAAAGGAAGAAGTGCAGCCGTGTTGTTGGGTGGGAGCATGGGACTTGGGACCAGACCTTCCCTGCTACTCTTTGCTTCACAACTGGAAATGATGCTTCTTCATACTGCAGAGAAAGTGCACTAGAAATAAACAGTTGTAAGACATCAGAGCAACAAGGGCTTGGTTCAGGCTGAAATCAGGGCACGAAGGGGTGAAGGCTGTGTCTGATACAGTCTGAAAATCAATGCTTGTAGCAACTGAAGGCCTCTGCTGGAAGGACCAGCATGGGGAGGAGAGAAGCTTCATGAAGTTCCTGGTAATCAATCATCTACAAAATATCTGGCAGCTATGTGTTCAAAGAATTAGCAGATGTGTTTCAGATAAGTGTGTAACAAAGAGGGAAGGAGCTTTGATGTTTTCCCGTGAAATTTAGTATGTTGAAAGTGTCTGGAAATAAGAAAGTTTCTTCATGCGAAAAAATGGTATAAACCAAGAGGAAATTTGCAAGCATGTGTAAAATATGTATTTTTAATACTCTTCAGTTTCCACTGCTACTTCCTGCAATGACCCAGGGATTCCCCAGAACGGGAGCCGGAGCGGCGACAGCAAGGAGGCAGGCGACTCCATCGTCTTCCAGTGTAACCCTGGATACGCTCTGCAAGGGGAGGCCAAAATCACTTGTGTGCAGATTGAGAACAGATTTTTCTGGCAGCCGGACCCTCCCTCCTGCACAGGTATGAACGAGCATCCATCCTCCCATTGCGCTGGATTCCCTGCCCAGTTTCATTGCAAGACATCCATATGTGAAGGGGATGTGTCCCACCTGGTTTGTAGAGGTGTCCAACAAGATACATGTGTCTCAGCCATCTCAGGTTTGTCCCAGGAGTGTCTGAAATGATGAGAATCTAGTTCATGCTGGAAGCTCATAGGACATGCTGCAATGTAAGTGATAATATTTAACCTGACACATCAAAATTAAAGGCTTCTTTAAAACTCAGGTTGGTAGAGAAGATTGAGGTCATGGATAAATAATTTCTGCTTGAGAGGACAACAAATTCTAAAGAGAAAACTATCTGACATTCTCCTTGAGCTCATAAAGTGATAAAAGAAGCTCTTAAAAATGTTTTTTCATCTGTTGAGAACACACAAAAACAGTCATGCTAAAAACACAGGAGCAATAAACATCGATTTTGTTGGCCAGTTAAATGCCAGCCACAAATTCTTCATCCCGGAACTTCATCCCTTCTTGTACAGTGTTATCCCAAGCAAGAAAAATTAGATAATTGTGTTTCTAACATCTGATTTAATGCCAGCTAGGAAGCTTCTACAGCATGCAAAGGATTTATGCTCCCTACAAGATGACTTGATTTCTGAGTGACTGCCTTGATGATCTGGTGTGGCACCCACTGAGCCCGATGGGGACAGTCCTTCTAGTCTTCCTGCAGCGATAGCTAAGTTATGTTGTTGCATGTCATGCCCGTCTCATCATCCTCCTGTTTAGCTTTCTTTCACTCCAGAAGCTGGGCTCGCAGTCCTTTCCAGAGGAGCACAGCCAATGCCTTAATCTAGGTGTGGGCTGAGTTCTCATGGACCATCTTTATGCAGCAGTTTGACCTGGAGATACTGGTGTGATGGGTCCTTCTGAACAGAGGCCCTGCAGTCTTGTTTTAGGAGACGTAAGCTCTGTGGTAGGCTGTGAAAAAGCTGAAAGCAACATCTAGCTCCTTCCCTCCCCTCAGTGGATCTGGAGAAATAATCAGTCGCCAGATAATGCCGGTTTTATAGGCACGGCGTAACAGGCTGCCTGGCTAGAGCCGGCTGGGAAAATGGGCTTTAACTGAAGGCTTCCATTTGATGCCTGTGCTTAGCATTTCAAATACATTTTCACATCTATTTTGTACAACTTCTGCAGTCCCTAAACAATGTGGGCTGAGCCAAAGCATCCACTGAAGTAACCCCCAGAGATTTGGGTCATTTGAAGTCTGGATCCCGACCCAACTCCAAATAGCTGTGTCTTGAATGAGTTTCTAAACCAAAGCCTTTGGAGAGTACGGGTGGGATTTTCAAAGAAATTAGAGGGTGTTGAACAGTCATCTCCCTTAGGCTTTTCAAAAATGAGTCTGTGTACTTCAATTCCTTCTAAATTTTCCCGTAGTGTTAGTCTGGTAGGGGAGTGCACCCTGAGGGCTGAGGTGAAGGTGAATGGACAGGGAATGTATGCTTGTGGTTCTTCCAAGTTACTTGTGCACGACCTTCACTGATCCATGCCCTGTTCCTTCCCCCCTCAGCAGGGGTGGCTGAAGTTTCTTTGGGGCCATGGAGCCTAATATGCAGGCAGTTACAGCCTTAAAAAAGTAATAGTTGATTTTTTCAGTCAGCTTAGCATTTAATGTGCTGGCAAGTGTAATAAACAAGAAGAAATCATTAGTCCCAGACAACGTGTTCACTTGTTTAGCAACAGGCCAGGCTTTGGCCAGGAGTTGCCTAGATAAATGCAACAGGAGAGCATGAAGTAGCTCTCTCCTTTTGGTTACCTGTGTATCTTAGGAAGATTTAACAGCATCCATAGCTCTTTCACTTCTGCAATAACAGAGCCCTTGTTTCCACGAGCACTTTGCAGTACGACTCCTAACATCTGACAGCCGTGCAGGTTGCCTCTCTGTCCCCTTTTCCATCGACCTCTCTCTTTCTTCTCCCTCCCTGCATCTCATTTGCTATTTTTAAAGTTTCTCTAAGACAAAGCCTCATCCCTTTGCTCGGTCGCCCTCAGCTCCCTGCGGAGGCATCCTGACAGGCCCAGCAGGAGTGATCCTGTCCCCACAGTACCCGGAGCCCTACCCGCCGGGGAAGGAGTGTGACTGGAAGCTGACGGTCTCTCCTGACTACGTCATCGCCCTGGTGTTTAACATGTACGTACCTGAGAGCTGCCTGGGTCCCTTCTGTGGGGTTGGGGGGTCCTAGCTGTGGGGCACTGAACCGAGTCCACCTGTGTGTCCACATCTCCCTGGAGGAACCAACCTGCACCGGTGCCCGTAGTGCTCAGTGAGCTGTTCTGCTAGCGGGGGAGGAGGTGCACCTATCGCAGCTGCAGCTCCTCTTTGCTGTGCATGTGTTTTTTGAAGAACGTAACCGTGTGACTGGTACAGCACAAGAAACCCCAGTAACATGGCTGGACATGAACTCGGCTGTGTCACTGCTCCTTGGCTCTTACACGTGGAATGGAGACAGAATCATCCTGTGCGTGGCTGAGCAGCTGTGTGGGGGCAGAAGCAGGCTCCTAGCACTGTGCCTCTGCAGCCCACCCAGAGCACAGCCTGTTGCTCTCCACGGGGCTACTGCAGCTTGCTGACACTGCATGCACTCTTCATTTTTCTCTGCAGCTTCAGTCTGGAACCTGGCTATGATTTCCTTCACATTTACGATGGACCCGACTCACTCAGCCCCCTGATTGGAAGCTTTTATGGCTCCCAGCTACCTGAGAGGATCGAGAGCAGCAGCAACAGCCTCTTCCTTGCCTTCCGAAGCGATGCGTCCGTCAGCAACACGGGGTTTGTCATCGAGTACACAGGTAAGGGCTGTCCCATGTGCCTGGCCCAGCTAACAGCACAGGACTTGGGGTTGTACCACGCTGAATGCTGCACAATACCATGGCTTTATTCTTAGCAGTAAAAGCAGCTTTGTCCATGAGAAGGAGATGCAGACCTACATACCCACAGGGGATCTTGGTCTGAATTGTTGATGCTGTCATTCAGGAGTGTATCAAGCGTTTCGTGGAGGTGAGGATCACAGAGATGAATGCTCAGCTCTCTTTTAGTCAATGGAGCTCTTCTGAAACCTGTACATTTCACTTTGCTTAAGATTCTTAGGCATTGACTTAAAAATTCACTAATAATTAGTAAAAAGAACAGAATATTCAATTCACAGGTATCTCTGTTATTAGAGAGCTTTCTTCCTTGCTTCCTTGAGGAGGAAACAAGCCACCACTTTTTGGTGGCTTCAGCTCTGCTGACGAGAGACGTGGGCAGTGGTTAGAGTTTTCCCTGGATGCTTTTAGCTCTCTGTTGGTGGAGCAAGCTGAGAAATGACAACCTGGCACTGCTGCTCGGGGAGATAGGGAGCAAAAGGAAGGCTTTGGCAGAGCCTGTTGCTTGTTTGTGCATAGAGCAGACAGAAGGATAGAGTTGTTACAAAGTGTAGTTAAAAATATGCTCTGAAAAACAGAGTCTGATGAGCCAGGATTGTGCAACACGGATAAAAGAATAAAGAACTGCAAAAAGCAGGGCTACAAAGAAATGATTCTTCAAGCCTACTCTGGCCTGTATCTACGAGCTTGCAGTATGGGAAAAAAAGCACTGATGGCTTCAGATGTACTGGATGTGTGCCACTGTGAAACATGGCTTTGTGTTGGTGGTGTGCACTGTGAAACAGGCTGTTGAGTCTTGTTGGCCCAACTGTGTGCTGGGGGAGCAGTAATAGCTTGTGCTGGAGAGCTGATGGGCTGCTGCTGCTTTCTGTGTGCCTGGGCAATTCTCTTTTCCAGTACCCTGTCTCCAATCTGTGCTTCCTGCTATTGAGTTTACTTCACCCAAGGTTAAGTGACAGTGAAATGGCAATTCCTATTATTTATACTGAACAGATGAATTTCCCCACAGTGAAGGCATGGGATAATAGGACAGAGACAACTAGCACTGCTTAAGATTCTAGAGACTAAAAGTCTTCTGCTCTCATTAGGATTAATTTTACTGAAAATTAAGTCTTGGCTTTTTCTTGTTTTCCCTTTTCTTCTTGGGCAGTCATAAAGTAGTTAACAAATGAAATCTCATTAAGTTAGGGTTGTTGTGTGATGCGTTTTTCTCCTAAACACTCCTACAGCATTAATCGCGCCTACATGCTTCCCAAAAAGCCAAACTGCTGGGAGGAAAGAATGAGGCTTTAAGTTTGCTCATTAATTTCCCCACACTTTAAAAGGAGCCCAGGATTCAAGTCCGATAAGCAGCAGAAAATAGAACTTAGGGGAATTGAAGGAAGAAGAAAAGAAAAGCAGGGGGGAGTGTGTGTGGAAGAAAATGAAATACCGAGCTGGGCTCCTGGCCAGCGTGCAATCCCAAGTACAGCTCAAAGACACTGTCCCTCTGCCCCCCTCATCGTTGGTGGTCGGTGCTGCAGCCCGTGCAGGCTCTTGCCCCTTCCTCCCTGAGTAGCCTCTGTGACCTGTGTCAGCTGTATGTGAAGTGCTGTGAATTACCAGGAGCTTTGTAGTCCTCTTTTGGTGATGTTTGGGTGAAAAAAAAAAAAAACAAAAAAAACAACAAAGCAGCCATCTGTCAGTCCCTCCTTGAAATCCTGCATCTTCTCTGGGACTGGGACTGTACTGCTCGCCCGAAGCTACGGCGTGTGGGGTGAATTCCAAACAGCCTCAGCGCTTCATCTGAGATTGTTTCAGGGGCAACAGCTCTTCAAGAGAAAGTTGTCCTCTGGGGCCAGGAGGAGTGGAGAAAACAGAGGAAAGGATGAGTTTGGCTTTTATTATGCTGATTTTTGCGTGGAGCACGGCAGTGACAGTGAAGCAGGAATGCAGCGATGCCATAGAGAGGTGGAGGAGGGCAGGTCTCCAGCTGGGCAATTTCCCAGCATAGCCACACCAAGGTAGGGCTCCAGCAAGAGTTCTGATAGATGAGCACACGTCTTTGCTTTGTGCCCATGATGCGCTATCAGCTGTGGAGCAAAATGGAAAATCAAAGGCAGGTTACTAGCAAAAACCCTAAGTGCACTTTCCCCATGTCCACTGAAATTTACAGAGGTTTGGCTTTCTGTCTGCATGAAGCCTTGGCTTGGTTCAGAGCCAAGTAAGGTGGAACTTAAGTGCAGGAGTTTTGGGGATTTCAGCTGGGGAGAAATGTATCCTTTGGGATGACTTAGCCACATTGCGTAGATTTTGGCTTCGGGCTGAAAAGGAAGAAGTGCTTTCCTTGGGCATCCTGCTAAGGTCTGGGGAAGTTATCACAGTCCTTAACGAAGGGCTTGTTTGCAACACCAGCTTAGTTAATGCTGTCATTTCTGAAGGCATTCTGCTTTGTTCACAGCAGATTCACTTGAGCCTGACAAGTATTAGTCTGCCAAAGCAGAAGGATGATAAGTTCTTCATTACAAAATACGAAGAAGAGTTACAAAACAAAAGCTTAAATACAGGAAAGAGATTGCGTGCAATATCTACCTAGAATTTATCTTCTGTTCCAGTTGTTGCTTAAGAATTTTTTTAAAGTATCGCAGCTACAAAAACCTAAGGTTTTTATCTCAGCATCTCCATGTGTATTATCTTTTGAACCAAGATTATGTTTTTGTGCCTTATATTTAGGGGATTTCTGGTTGCAGAGCATCACCAGGTGAGTTCCAAAACCTGTCTGCAGTTGGTTTAAAAAACCCTTTGTGTGAGGGTCTCCCATTAAGCTGCTGTTGCCAGGAAGTGCTGCCAGGTACCCTTTTGGCTTTATCTGGATGAATATCTATAGTAGCATAGATACAGCATTCCCAATCTTTCCTCATTGGGAAACTAACTGAATTCTAATAACCAGTGTGCATTGCATTATCTTGCAAACCACAGAACGTGAGATGCGTTTTATGTATTTGTACGCTGATATTTTTAAATGGAGGCCACGCTCTGTCAGTGATGTAGAAGGCTCATGTGGAGAGCTCTCCCCAGGTTATCTCCCCTGCCTTGTATTCTGCCAGCGTTGTGGGTCTGCAGCCATGGGCACAGAAGTGGGTCAGACTCCGCTGGTTCCTGCCTGCATCCAAGCAGCGCATCCTGCTGGTGCGGTGCTGAATGTGGCCCAAGGTGCACATTCAGCTTTGGCTCCTCATGCTTGGGGCAGAGAGTGGGAAGGAGTTTCCAGGTTGGATGCTCCAGAGCAGGAGGTTTTCTCACGCTTTTTTAGTACTTCCTGTTTCTGTTGCAGGCCAAAAGTGAAGAGGCGTGAAATTGAAACCAAATGAAGCAAAACTGATTACTTTTCACCCTTCCAGAGGAATGGGAAAAAAAACCCAAACCTTATTTCAAATCCGTTATTATTTTGCCAGATCTATTTTGCCCATCCCAAGCATATAAACATACATTCCGCATTACTTATGGGTTATTTAAGGTGGAAATTCCTCACAGAAACACTGTTGTGCAAAACGCGTTGCGAGGCAAGCTGTTTAAAAAACATTGAGCACTGTTTGCTGTTAAAATGGTCAGAAATGGGAAATGGTGCTTGACCCTGACCAGCCTGCCTGCTTTGGGACAGGCAGCCCGGGGACAGCTGGAGGAGGCTGTGCTGCTCGCCGTGCCGGCTGCGCCTGCTCTGCAGGATCCCAGTGCAATTTGTGCTGTTCTTCCTGCTGTGAAGAACTCTTTTAAGGCATTTCTCCGGGTGTTGCTTTAAGGCTTAGAGCTTATTAAAGGCTTGCATGTGCTCACAGGCACGGAGCTCGTGATGCACGGGGCAGACAATGCTCCTTGATGGAGCTGCTCTTGAACACGCAGATAAAAGCCTGACCTCCGTGTCTAGGAGCTCGTGTAGGCTTTGAGCTTTCCTTGAGAAAGGAGAGGGGAAGCGCAGAAAATTTCTGCTTTCTGAGGACTAATGAGCCAGTTCTCATGGCATTTTTGTCTTGACTCTTTTCTAAACATTTGGCAGCCTGACTTCATGTTAATTGGGACATCAGGGTGAAGTCCTCCATTTCTGAAGTGTGTGATTGAAAATAAAACATTAATTCCAAGTGAGCAAACGCTGTTCTTCTCACTTTGTAGCCCAATAAATCAAAGGCTGCGGAAGCTGTGGCTTGTCTGCATCCCTCCGTGAGCCTTTTGCTGTCACCACGCAGCCAAACGCGTCCTTAGGCCCCTGCTTCCCTTCGTACCCGTGGCTGAGGATGGTGGGGGCAGTTCAGCACAGCAGTGTTGGGCTGGACACGTGCGTGGGACTGGTGTGTCAGGAGGCATCGGAGGTGAGCGGTGTCCCAGGAGGCTCAGACCCTCAAGGGAACAGAGAAGCAGTCAAGAAGGAGGAAAACACGAGAAAAGCAGCAGGGCCATCTCTCAGCAATCAGCCACCACCTCCTTCCAGCAGCCAGCAGTGACTCGAGCGCTGAGCATCACGGCTTTTCAAAGCAAGAGCAGAGGCTGAGATCAAGCACATGGCTCCGACATCTGACAGCTGGGTGGGAGGCTGGCTGGCAGGCTGGAGCCGCATCGGCTTGTTAGATGAAAGGCAGTGAGGCTGTTCCAAATAACTGGAGAGGCATAAAGTGGTCATAAGAAAGCTGTTGGGTGCAGCTTTTGGAAGAAAGGGTCTAAATGTGAACATTAGCAATTCAGGGAGATAAAGACTTGCAGAGCAAACGAATATTTTGGATATGTAGATGAAGCGTTTACTCTTGCAAAGGGCTCGGGTGCTGCAGTGGGCTCTGGGCTGTGCACCTGCACTGCTCATCCTCACCTGTGCGGGCTGCAATGGTGGATCTGCACCAGAATATTCCATGGATGCAGTGGTGGTAAAGGCTCCACCTGCACCACCTGTGCCTGATGTGTCATGGGGATGAGTGAGGAGAGAACGTGCCCATCTGAGCTGGCCAGCAAGCTGGCTGCTTTGCTTTCCAGTGCTGTGACTAAAACAAGTTTTTTGGTCATTGTATCTTACTCATCATAAAGCAGATTTCTCTCTTGCTTCTAGCTGGTGTCTCAGCAGGACCCGCCATCAGATCACACAGTTGATAATGGGATAAAAACATTGCTTGGATTCTTTTGTCTTAGAACCTGAATCTTCTCCATCATGTTCTCAGAATCAAGCTCTCTTTTGAACACTGTGTGAGTTATGCTTCTAGGCACACATGCGTATCTTCCCAGGATCAGATAAACAGGAATATCTCATTTTCTGTTTGGATAGCAAAGAAGTGACTTCTCCAAGCTGCATGCAGGCAGACACACCAGCACAGAGAGAACCCAGGGGTTCCTCTGCTTTGGGAGCAATGGCATTGACTTCTGGTGACTTGCTGACCACTAATAGCCCACAGGCAGCTTGGGAAGTGGCTTCACAGAGTCACAGTGTTGAGGTTTAAAGTTTGCTAATTCAAGTATGAGTCCCTGAGGACTCCCTGAGGAGCATTACGTGTCTGTGGCTCCCAAAATGGGGAGCTGGTGTTCTAGGAAAAGCCAGTGACTGCCCTGCTGCAGGTCAGGGCAGCTGCTCCTGGTGGTACCAGCTCACAGAGCCTTCTGTGCCCTGCTTACCTGGATCACTGGGACAGCTCTTGTGCAAAGGAAACCATAAAATGAATCCTGATTTTCATTATCGGAGAAAAAAAGAACAAAAGCAAGATCTGGGGGCTTGGCTGTTTTCTCCTTCTCCCTCCAACCCCTCCCCAAATACTAAAAGCCCATGATTTAATGCTTGAACACACTGTAATTGTTCACAGACCCACTGCTCTCAGAAAAACCCTCATCTTTAATGAGCAATTTCCAAATGACAAAAGAGCAGGATTAATCAAAGCCTCTAATTATATTTCATGCAGAAAAAAAAAGAAAGAAAAAAAGAAAAAAGCCCTCAGAAGAAGGAAAGAAATATCCAAGTCCTGACGGCTCTTAGTCTTTAGTGGAATTTTCGTATGTAAATGGGGTTTTTAACTCTGCAGGGCATACTGAACAGAGAAAAATGTCTTCATTTTGTCTAACTGCTTGTAATCATTTTGCAATAATTGCAGCCATGTTGCACATCTGGAGAGTCAACCAGCTAGCACGTGGTATTGTGCATGTTCATGGTGAGAGCAGGCAGCTCTTAGATGCTGGTGTGGTAGGTGCCAAGGAGAACAGATGTAACACATCTGAAATATGTTGTGTGTTCCAACTGTGTTCATATGCCCTAGCTTGCAGAGTTCCTTGCAACTACCCGTGGAACAGAGAGTGCAGATAGTTGCCTCGTTGGCTGGATTTTGGGTACCAGCAAATGTGTATGAACTGAAGCTTTCCTTCTTACCATATATTTGTACTGGAGCTGAGCATCAGTGAATGGTCTGGACCGGAATCTGACCCAAATAATTCCCCAGATTCAGCATCATGAGAGAATGCTTGGTATCTAAACCCTGCAAATGATGTTAGTCTTTATAATATGCTTAAGTGAGATTCCCAGACAAGAAAAGCCAAAAAATACACCACTGTCCATAATTCTAAAATAGCTGTATCAGAGCAGTAAAGATCTTGGCAATTTTATCTTACAGAAAATCCCAGGGAGTCATGCTTTGATCCTGGATCGATTAAGAATGGTACACGAGTGGGTACGGATCTGAAGCTGGGATCTACAATTACCTACTACTGTGATGGGGGGTATGATATCGAAGGGGTCTCCACGCTGACGTGTGTGATGGGAGAGGATGGGAAACCTGCGTGGAACAAACCTCGACCCACCTGCACAGGTAAGGCCTGTGGGGTAAGGCACTAAAGCAGTTTATCCTATTGCAGCACTTGATGTTACTTTTGTGTAGAACTGCGTGCAAGGGGACAGAAATGCTTTTTCCCAGTGTTTCATAATTCTTTCATTTTTAACAACCTAGGGGTCAGGAGGAGTTGACTTGTATGAGAATTCTTGAACCTTCATTTTAAAGAGGGAGAAAACTGGACAGAACAGATGATCTGCATGGCAAAGCCTGTTTCCCTAGTGCAGGATTCAGGAAACGACTTAAACATTTGCTTAGCTTAATTCCAGCTAACCAAAGCCCTGAAGCACGTGCTTTCCTGAGCAGAGTCATAATTTGAGAAAACAGGCAATTTTTCTTGGAGGTTCTGTGTTGTGTTTTTCTCTGTGTGTGTGTGTGTGCTGTTTTCTGGCTTAACGAGAAAACGGTATAAGTGATGGATTCGCAGTTAAACCTTTTTAGCATAAGAAGTGGCAGAAGAGGTAGCTGTCATCTGATGACTGAAGGAATGGGATATTGGGCTCCCACTGGAGCCAGGCTCCTGCCACTGGGAAAGATCAAAAGGAGCAGGAGCTCGTGCTATCAAGCCCTGAGCTCTGAGAGCAGAGGGAGCGCAGTGCAAATCACCCATTAGGCTACAACGCCATACATGGCATCCCTTAGCCTCAGCATGATCTTAATAATTAAATGTGAAGCAGGCATGAACTCAGGTTAGGATAAGCCTTATTTTTCTTAATAAGAACTTGCAGTGAGAGCTGCAACGCCTGAAGCACAGAATCGATCATAGGTTGGGGCAGCTGACACTGCACAGAATTACAAAACGTGGGCGGAGATGGATTTCAAAGCAGCAGGAAAAAGTCTGGTGATTCAGGGTAGGCTGTGGGAAGGGTACAGTCAGTGATCTCCTCTCAACTTTGTCTTGCAGCACCCTGTGGCGGTCAGTACACGGGCTCAGACGGTGTAGTCCTCTCTCCAAATTATCCCCAGAATTATACCAGTGGACAAGTCTGCTTGTATTTCATCGTTGTGCCAAAGGACTATGGTATTGTTTCTTTTGACAAGATTTTCAGACACCTGATTTTGTTTTGATGAAGCAGTAGAATAAATGCATACGTAAATAGATGTAAGGAGGATTGGGAAATGGCACTGTTGCATGCTGATTGTACTTTGTGGTCAGTAAAGCTTATGGGAATTTTCTGAATTTCAAAATTATCAAAAATGAGGGAGAAAAAAGTCTAGCAAAAACCACAGTTTTGTCATTCCTCTTCCAGTTCCTGTGCTATATCCAGTTGTGCAGAGTTGAAAAATCAGCAAAGATTAATTCATGGTGCTTAATACTGGCAGCAGACTCAGAAGACCCTGGAGAGTACAAGATGTGTTTGCCATAAATGCATTCTAACTGTGGTGCTAAATAATCTGTCTGCATGGAGAAGCACATACATGTGTAGTTTTGTTGATGTGCGGCTATAGGACTTGGGGGTGATACTGTGTAAATTAAATTGTAGTGTTTGAGCAACTCAAGATGTATTTAGAAGATTCTGATAACTTTGTTCAATGATTAGGACTGATAATTGTGAGGTAGCTCCTGTCTGGTGCCAGATGATGCTTATGGTCAGCTGATAGAAAAGCTGTCAAAACTGAAATGATGGCTTTCCCAGGCGTTCTAAGAGAGGGTGGTCACACTTGTATTCTGTTTATTATACCTTGCCTGAGTAGATGTTATTTTTCCTGCATGTTCACCGTGTTCACATGTGCATGATACACATTTAAATGAATACAGTGCGGTTACAGATCAAAGGAAAGTACCTTTTAAGAGACGAAAGGGAGAGCCTCCTGGTAACGCAGTTCTGACAGCCCCAAATCTGTGTTTTAGTGACATGCTCGAATGAGCTGATATTCTGCAACTATTTTCTCATTCAGTCTGTCTACTGAATTGAGACATAAATGGGCATTAAAACCAGACTCATTTAAATGGACCATCGTGCTTTTAATAGACTCCAGTGCCACTTTATTTTGGCCAGAGTTTGGGTAAAAGTATGATGGACATTGTAGGAACCTTTGAGGTATCTAGCTCGGTGGGTATTAGTATTGGTTAACTTATTTACTTATTTGAAGGGAATGTAAAGCTCTTTAAGAGCACTTGCACTGACAGCTCTGGCAGGTGAAGGTCTCTAAATTCTGTTATTTGATACTGTTTCTCAGTGCATTATATTGATCTAGCTCTAGTGAGTCCCTGTGGCCTTTTCAGTTCTTTATGATTTCCTTTGCTAAGGTAGCAAGGTGCAAAATAAGGATGCCGTGTTCAGTTATAAGCTCCTTTCAACCAAATTGCCCTTCTGCCTGGATGGATCTGGGTTACATCTGAGTCCCTGACTCTAACTGATGAAATCCTACAGTGTTCTCTCACACTTCTTAGCCTGCTTTACTGCAGCTGGTCTTGATACTGTCTTAAGAAACAGAATACCTGATAGGCTAGGCGATCTTGATCTGCAAGTGTGACTTCTGCCAATGGTAGGATGACAGCTAAAAGAGTTTCTTTTCTCCACTCCTTACCTTTCAATAGCTTCATTGAAAGCAACCAGGAAAGCCATTAGTAGCAAATGTTATGCATTTCCCATCTCCTTCACTTCGCTGGTTCTGTGGACAGCAGGCGTCAGGGTGTGCTGTCGTCACTTTTTCAGTGTTCCTAGCATCAAAGCTGTGCTGGAAACCTGAATATGCAGGAAACAAATGTTATTGCCTGGTGGATGATGAATTTCACAGCAAGAGACCTCTCAGCTTGTGAATCTGCAACTGGGCACTTACAACTTGAAAATGCAAAGCTAGGAGAGAAGAGAAAGGCGGGGGCAGGGGAGACTTCTGTGGGCAGATCTGGGAGAAAAAAACTGAAGTATTTTATGCTACTTAACCAACCAAACAACCCTCTGATCCTCTCATTATTATTTTCCTCTCTTTTTATAAACTGCCTGCTCCTAGATGCACTTGCAATGTGTGCACTGAGACCCCGGGCACTTCCTCATTAGCAGTCTCTGTAGACAGGCCTAGGACTGGCTGCGTACAAAATTGTGTGTGTCCTCCCTCCACAGCAGTGGTCCTCCCTGGCCAGAGAAGCTCAATCTAGAAATTAATTTCTTCAGAACAGGGACTGTTGTTTTGTTCAGGTTTTGTACAATACCTGATGCAGGGGAGCCCAGTTCGTGACGGAGGTTCAATACAAATAATAAATAATAATTATCAGTTGCTGAAATCATATACCTTGTGTTATGTAGGCAGGCAAATGGGATGATTCATAAAGCAGTCCCTTTTGGCCTATGAATCAGTGTTAAAGCATACCGGCAGACGAACACGGGGGAGGCTGGTTGCTGCTTCCATTATGCTGACTTTGTGGATAAATAAAGGGCTCCCACCTTCCAGGGCTGTCAGTCAGGCCCTTGTTATCCTTGCCAAGCTCCTAAAATAACAGCAGCTGAAACGCCTCGGCTCAGCCTGGCTGTGTAGGCCTCAGCTCAGGGCATGGCCGTGTAGGCCACAGCTTGGCCTGGCCGTGTAGGCCTCGGCCCAGGGCCTGGCTGAGTAGGCCATAGCTCAGGGCTTGGCCTGCCTAATGGGCTCCCTCTCTCCACAGTGGTCTTTGGGCAGTTTGCCTTCTTCCAGACTGCGCTCAACGACGTCATCGAGGTTCACGATGGCCCCAACCAGCAATCCCGGCTCCTCAGCTCCCTCTCAGGCTCTCATACAGGTAGGGTTGCTGCCCCCGTTGCTTTTGGAAAAAGTAAGCTAAAAAATAGTCTGCCATTTAACGCCTTGCTCTGTGCCAAACAGTATTGTGTGCGAGCCCAAGAGGAGCTTCAGTGAGCCACTGGTATAGCCAACACTGTAATCTGTCTCCTGCATTTTTTTTCTTCCTCCTCATCCAGGTGAATCATTGCCATTAGCTACCACTAACGAGATTCTCATCAAATTCAGTTCCAAGGGTCAGTCTACAGCCAAAGGCTTTCATTTTGTCTACCAAGGTGAGTGTAGTTGTGTTCTGGAGATCTCCTTGGGTTGATGTTACGAGGTAGCAGTCAAAAATATGTCTTGAAGTGTTGTCGACAGTATTAACCACTGTCGGCATCTGAGGGTCATTGCACACCTTCTATCTGAACAGGAAATACCAAAGGAGTTTGGGATGATTTTGGTAGCAGTGGGCTTGCATGTGTCTGTGATTCCTGTAGATACTTGGTATTCAGATCTTCCACTTGTACTCAGCCTCAGCCCTCGCACATCCCAGGATTAGTATCAGAAGTATCTCATTGAATCATGCCTGTCTACGCAGTGAATTCTTCAGATTTATACCCAAGCAGTTTTTCCCACTGGCATTTTAGCACATTTCTCAGTGTAAGCAGCTGAACACTTGTCTAGCAGCTCTGTAAAATCCTTCCTCTCTGCATGTCATAGGCTTAGGTCCCCTGCTGTCTAACTTTTGCCCCTTGATCCTTTCAGTAACAGCTTGCATTGCATCGGGTGAGTCCCACTTAGAGATTTTTAAGTAGTAAATAGAAAGTGATGTACAGAAGAGTGGGAAAACAGAAGTGTTTTTCTCACCCACATGCTTTGTATAGTTGTGGCTCAGCCAAGCTTTTATGTGTGTGTTGCTGTGAAGGGGGCCACAGGCAGCAGGGACAACTTGTTCCTTCTCCAGGGGTGAAATAAGTCATGTTTTGCATTTTGTAATATCCAGAGATCCATTCTCTTTAATTTCTGCCTAATTAGTATAAAACAACCGTAGTTCTGATAGTAATGATTAAAGATTTTGCCAAAACAAAGTGTTTTATGAAATCAGTAAAGATCACCTCCTTCTTCCTGTGTGCTAATTATGAGCTGCACGCTCCTCAGTGATTGCTGCAGCAGTAAAAGAAAGAGGCTGCCTGGTTCTGACCTGCCTGGCTGGCATCTAATGGTACGCACTCTTGATTTTGTACAAATGAGTTCTGCCTCTCCCAAAGCTTCCCCCATCCAGTGATGGACATGTACTGCAAGTTCCCCTGAGGTTAAGGAATCAGAAGCCTACAGCAGGGTGTTGAAGGCAGCCTGAACTGGAGAGCAGAGCTGCAGGGTCAGTCACACATGCAAGGTTCATTTGGTGGTTTGGAGAGAGGCCAAGTACACGCTTGTCAGCCCCAAATGGCTGCACTGAGGCAATCTGAGCAGTGGTACAGATCCATAAGTGTTCTGGCTGTCTTGGATTTGGCCAAAGTAGCACATCTCTGTAAGTGGGTCCTTTTTGCTCCTCCATTCCCCTCTGAAGGCCACCGAGATGCGTCACAGCTCAGTGTTTTGCTGTCCCCTTTCCCAGGCAGCCATCACATGTGTGGCTTCTGGAGGAGTCAGAGACACCGTGGGTAAAACAAAAACACAATGTTTTGACATCCATCTCTCTGAAACAAATTAAAATCAAGCAAACAATATAGTGAATGTGCTCATCATCTCTATGTTTTCCCCCGTCCCAGCAATTCAGAGATTAAACACTAATAAATTGTAAAGCAACTCAGAGAAAAATGTGAATTGATTTCTTCCTCAGCAGTAGACATTTCTTTGACTCATATTTCCCCTCAGTTTTCTGTCAGACTCCCTATTTCTTTCTTCAGTTTTCAGTATTGAACAGGAATGCAGACAATTTCAACAATTGGTGATGCCGTGTCCCAACTTAAATTCTTTTCTTCTTACCCTTCTCATCACGAAGAAGGTTGTTTAAAATTGCTGTCCTTTGTAGTAAAGTGGCCAAGAGAGCTGAGAAACCTTAAAGGGCTTTCTGCTGAGGCTCTAGCATTATACAGAAAGCCAATTTTTTGGAAAGTCACTGCTGAATGCCTTGGTTTCCCTATGTAGAAATGACCTTTCTGATGTGGTGATGTTTTCTGAAGGCATACAGTCCCCTCTTTAGAGAGCATCCATAGTTCTGTAGTGTCCTAGCTGCTTTTATTTGAAATTACACTTGAATTGACAGAAGTTTGAGTGAAGCGTTGTTTCTTTTTCTTGTCACTGATGGTGCTTGGATTCAGCCACTCTTTGGCAGTTAGTGTAATCAGGATCCTGAGCTATTTTTGTTGAATCTTTAACTTGACAAGAAAAAGGTATCTCCAGCCTTTGGGGCTGCAGCATCTACCCATCCTGGTCCCGGCCACGGGCTTGACTGTGCCCTGGCACAGGCTGTGCTGGGCAAATGCAGAGCCAAAAGCTGCCCCCTGTCCCCATGGAGCTCACTGCCTGTACTCCCCTCCTGAACTGATGAGTGCTTATGATGTGGACGCTTCATACTTCCCAAGTGTTTACTTTAACCATTCTGTTCTGTTTTTTTCCCTTTGCTTTGCGATCACGCGCTCGCCTGCTGTCGGCTCCTGCCCCTCTCCAGCGGTTCCTCGCACCAGTGCCACCCAGTGCAGCTCGGTGCCGGAGCCGCGCTACGGCCGGCGCCTGGGCAGTGACTTCGCGGTGGGGGCCGTGGTGCGCTTCGAGTGCAGCGCTGGGTACGTGCTGCAGGGCTCCCGCAGCATCGAGTGCCTCACCATGCCCGGAGCGCTGGCGCAGTGGAATGTCTCTGTGCCCACCTGTGTGGGTAGGTGTCCTGAGCCTTGAGTGTTTGGGAAGGGGCATCTTGGTGCAGTTCTCGGTTCTGGAATTGGGGACAGCATCTGGTGTAAATGGGATCTGTCTGAGGGATGCTTTCACTCTCTTTGGAGGAGAGCTTGTCCTAAAGCACAAGTGACATGAGCTGAAGGACCCGGTGTTCCCCCTGCTTGAGGGCTGCTTGCAGCTGGTGATAGAAGTTATTTGAGAGGGTTACTGGAAAGACATTATTCCTACAAATCATACCCTTAAATCACGAGCCACTGCTGCTTGTTTGTTTTTTGTAAATGGACAGATGTTTTAAAGAGGATGTTCTCCTATAAAGCCAAAGCCTTTCATGTTCAAACATTACTTTGCTTATTCCAGTGCCATGTGGCGGAAATCTGACTGAGCGCAAAGGCACCATCCTCTCCCCTGGCTTCCCCGAGCCGTACCTGAACAGCCTCAACTGCGTGTGGAAGATATCAGTCCCCGAGGGAGCAGGAATCCAGGTACCAAGTTAGCAGCGTGATACAGTGAGGAGAAAACATGGCATCCAGTGCACTTAGAGGCTTTGTGTTAAGAAGCTGAGATGGGTTGAATGTGTAATTCTGCAGAATCAGACATTCATTTGCACTTCTGCTGCCGAAAGTGGGTAGAGAGAGAGTCCCAGAGGCACTCTCCACGGGAAGTACCTGCAGCCATGTGGCTGTTCTGCTGTAACAAAATAATTGTGATATTTTGGGCAAATATCTTTATACTGCTTGATTATGTGACACTGAAAGCATTGTAAGCCATACCAAGGAGGAGCAGCTTGCTCGGAGTGCCAGCGCGGTTTTGTTCTACTAGCAGAGTTGCAGCAGTATGATTATACAATTAGGGCTTTGCTGTTCATTGTCTCCAGGTAAATGGGCTCTCCAGGTTTTATGTGGTCCTTATCATTTCTCTGCAGAAAGAGTCTTGCCAGCCAGAGAATGGTGAGAATTAACCCAACATCAGAGACCAGAGTTTAGATAATGTTCCCATTCAGCACGTGTGCGCCTCGCACTACAAAAAGCATCTCACCGTGCATTACACTGGCATCAGCTGACACAGAGGATATGGATTCTTTAGTAGGTTCATTCTTCCACTGGCCTCATTAACAAAGGGTTACAGTCTTCTTTACACCCTTTGTCTGCAAGAGTTTTGTTCCCTAAGTGCTTTTATTTCTCTTTCATGTGTTTGGCCAGAAGATTTGTAGGTGGGTTCCTCCCTCTCTGCTGCATGCTTTGCTTCTCTCACTGTTTTTATTGAAACATCAGCTCTGTGTTGCTGGGTTACAGTTCTCCTTTTTCCATGGTAGGATTCTTACCTGGTGTCACCAGTGTAACTCAGAGCTGAAGACTGGGGCTGAGCTGGAGGGGGCTGGAGGGGCACCCTGTGAAACAACACAAGCCTGGAATATAAACTTGTGCCCTTTGCCAGCAAATTCCTCTCTTCTCTCATCTGATTTTGAAGCCATTTAACGTAGTCTTTTGAAAAGCTTCAGAGCTCGTTGTCAATTTCATCCTGTTCATCTGAAATTTTAGCTGTGCTCCAAACCCCTAAATGGCAGGAGGATCCGTTTAGCTCAGCCGAACGTCTGAACAGTTGAGGCAGTTTGCAAGTTGCTCAGGACTCCTGGGATCAGGAGGTGATAATTCACTTAATTTTTAAAATGATGTAAATAGATGTCTGTGTTTTGCACTGCTGTGTTCTGAATGCAAACCCTTGCTGCCAGTTTCTCAGCCCGTGGAGCTGTTTTTGCATACATCTGCTGAGCTTAGAGGAAAGCAGCTATTACAGCAGGCTGCTAAAAGCATGTCTGTATTCGTAAGTACTTGTTTCTCACCTCTTCAGTTCTGCAAATGCAGCTCTTGGATGTAAAAGTAGAAAATGTAATGTCAGATGCTTTAAAGGATTCCCCTTCTCTTGCTGCATGTGACCTCTTGCAAAAGAAATGGATGTTTTGGGATCTAATACAGAATGCAAGCAAACAACAACAAATTACCATCGTCAAACCTGAAGCTGAGGTTCCAGTTCCAGAGTGGAAAGTTCTCAGTGGCCCTGCAGTGTCAGCCCCTCAGTGCCAGATGTGCTAGGGACACCACGCTGCCCCCCCAGCTCTGCTCTTAAAGGATGCAAGGTGATGTTTTCCCCTGACAGCAGCCAGCTCTGGTACCTCCAGTGGAAGTCCTTTGTGGGGAGGAACCCGGGCTGCTGCGATCAGCTCGCCCTGCACGCACTGCCCCGGTCACCTGCTGCCACGTGCAACATGCTCTGACTTATTAGATACTAATATAAGCATTAGTTTACCCTCATTTTGTACAACAATTAAAGGTTAAACAGCTGTAAATCAGAGGAGGAGGTGAAATGAAAGCTTTCTTAGTAGCGGCGAGTCACTAGCAGGATTTTTATGTAATCAGTGTAGGAGCTAGCACTTCTGCCATGAATTATTCATTCCTGTAGCAAACCTTCCTGGATGAATTAATTTATATACATGGCAGTAAATAGATGCAGATCCCTTGTGAATCCACATGTCAGACTAGAATTAGGTCCTTAAAAATGTTTATTCCGTTAAGTTGGGGACACGGGGGTGGATAAATAATTTAAAAAATGTAAGAGCAAACACAATGCACATTCTCAATCCACGTTCTTTCACTCTTACATGTAAGTCACAACAGGGGTGTAATTATGCAGGCTGAAAGGTATTGACGAGGTCAGTGTGATCAGTGATGGCTCTGTAGGGGTTACGGCAATTTCTGCTGGATGAACTCTTACTTTTTTTGGAAAAAAAAAACTTTGAAGGAACTACATAGCCTGCTTTATTATTCAGAATAAATCAAGGAGGAAAAATGGCAGAAATCAAGGGATTTGATTTTGTGTGTGTGTTTTATTTTTACCAGGACAAACGCAGGGTGGATATTTGGAGGGGATGTGTGAACACAGAGTAAGAACATCAGGAAATGAGGGTGGGCATCTCTGAATTTCCAGAGAGAAGGGGAGGGCGTGTGGACACGTCTGTGTGCACGTGTGAGCATGCAGCCCAGATTTCCAATGCACTGAAGTCTCTTCCAAGCGTTCAGTCCAGCAAACGTGTCCTGCTGAGCTCTGTGCTTAAGGGAGCAATTCTATTGAGTTCAACAGGACTGCTGCAGATCAGAAGCATTAGGCTTAGTAGGAAATCTCCATCCAAAGAAACCTGAAAGAATCAAGGCTCTCCAGTAAGCAGATGTGTGAAGGCTGGAGGTAAACACACACCTGCCTGCCAGAAGTACCAAGGCTGCAGCATTCTCCCCAAACCCACAGTCACGGTGCCAAGCAGCAGTGGCCACTGCCACACCAGGAAGTGAAGCCTCTCATCTAGGGCCAAGTTGTATCCTCCTGATTTGTCTTTAAGGGCTTCTTCTATCAGGTTGTTGGCCTAGAACATAACTTTGAGCCTTTGAAAATTTCATCTAGAGTGTACCGATTAAAAATGGTTTTTCCATATACTCCTGGCTCTCTCTCAGGCTTGCTGTCGGGCTCTCTTAGGCAGTTCACCAAACTTGATCTACAGCACAGCTTATTTATTTAATGGGCCACCGGATGCCTTGAACTTCCAGCACTTAGAAATAAAGGCAGAATTCATTTAAATGATAATCAAGGAAAACAAATCTACTGTGCAATTACATCTATATCATTACTCAAGTACAAGAGCTGTTTTTCAGTGTAAATGCAGATTTATGAGATACCATGATATTACTTGTTTTAGGACTGCATTGAAGTTCTAACTCATGGAGCCAAGTGACTTTCATAAACCTTGAAACCCTATGGTGTGTGGCACAGAAAGGTGGGAAATTTGGAAATGCAACTTGTGTGATAGGGTTAAAAGCTGGGAAACAAGGCAGTTGCAAAGAGCTTCACTGGATTAGGAAATCTTGCATTAGAACAAAGCTTTCCTTGTTCTCAAATCAGTTTCTGGGTGGCTAGAGATTGCTTTCATATGAAAATACTGCAAAACTCTTCAGGGATTTCTCAAAACAGGAAAAAAGGCCCAGATTCTGAGCCCTTGTAAATTAACTATAGCAGTACAGGATATTTCACTGTGGTAAGAGAAGGTGCAACCCCTGTGTGGAAGCTTCTAGTCCAGAGTTTGCTGAAGAGTGACTTTGTCACCCAAATGTTGGTAGTCAGAAGCAATAGGTCTTCAGTTTTTGCCAGTGCACAGCAGTTCTGCCTTAAAGCCACAGGGCATGTTGCTAACTTTATTAATGGTCCTATCATTGATATTATTTTGACAAATCATTAGCATGATCTCAGGAGTTGTACTGTTACTTTTTTCTTTTTTTCCCCTCTTTTTCTGTTACCACTTCAGATACAGGTGATCAGTTTCGTCACCGAGCAGAACTGGGATTCCCTGGAAGTGTTTGATGGAGGAGATAACACAGCCACCATGCTGGGAAGCTTCTCTGGTAGGTGTTCAGCATCGTGTTCAATGAAATCCACCATGCAAGGTTAATTTCTGTTAGCATCAGCCAGACTTCAGCACACACATGAAGTTAAGCATGTGTTTAAGTGCTTCACAAACTAACAGATTTAAGCATGTGCTTAAAGGGAATCCTATGTGCTGTTGAATTGGGAAGTTGACCATTGTATGCTTGCACAAAATGTTGACAGAGAGCCTTAGAAACAAAGCCAGTGATTTGGGGTTTTGGGAGTGGGATACTGCAGTCGTTAAATCTGCTGATTAAAGGAAAGAAAGGAGCCTAGGATCCTTTCTTCCAATCACTCCATGCTGGAAATCACCAGCACCTTCAAGCTCTAGCAGCAGCAGTGAGGTGAATGCTAGTGTGTATCGCTCAGAGTTTTATCTCTGTTACAAAAGCTTGCTCTAAGCTCTTCTTCACTATTTTCACCCTTGCTGGAAAACATTGTACTGCAGATGAGCCTTTTCTCTTTCCCTTTTATCCACTTCCCTGATGTGCTCTGGCATTTTCTCTAAGCTGTGCGAACTCATGACCACTTCCACAGCCTGGAAGGGGGAGTTCTGCTGTGCTGCTGGGTCGTGCTGGCTCAGACTGCTGCACGGGCAGGTTAACCTAACCTGCCTGCTGCACACCAGAATGGAGGAAGGGCTACAAAACAACACTTCTCCTGTTGAATGTTGGGGACTGTAGCTTTTGGCAGAGCAGGGAGTAACAAGCAGCCCAAAAGCACTGTGAAGCTTTCAAGTAGCAGAACCACTTGCCAACCAATGGCCCTGATTCTTGCTTACTGAATGAACACAGGTTCAAAGGGCTTTAAGGCTGGTAAGGATGGTCATGCTGGCAGGCTCTGCTCCCAGAGCTGCATTTCAGATAGAACTGCCTTGACCTGCTGCTGCAGCTTCCAGGGAACAAGGCAGGAGAAGAATCTGGACCTCAGCTCCACCCACACTGTTTCCCTGCGCCAGTTCCCTTCTCAGTGCTTTTAGTCTGTCTGGTCTGTAAGTGGTAAAACTTCACATGATGGAATTCATCATTATACTTTGAAAAGGCCATTGCAGAGAGGCCTTGGGTATTTCTCAATTGGCCTCATTAGAACCTGATCAAAACCAACAGAGCTTGTTAAGTTAAAGGACTTTCTGTTCTCAGCCACTTCTGCAGCAAGTCTCTGAGGATATGAAGGAGGAAAAAAGAATCCTCTTCAGTATCTCTGTGCACCTCTTGTTTTCCCAGGAACTACAGTGCCTGCGTTGCTGAACAGCACTTCAAACCAGCTCTATCTGCATTTCTATTCGGATATCAGTGTCTCTGCTGCTGGCTTTCACCTGGAATATAAAAGTAAGAGCAATGCAGCCTTGATCTCACAGTTCCTCTGGGCAATGAGGAAATGGCTACAGAGCTGTTGCCTTGTAGAAGTGGAAGCTGCACAGTGTGGGGAAGGGGCAGTGAGCTGTAGGGGCCCTGCATGCGTGGTTCCCTTTTTCTCAAGCTGCAGAGAAGCAGTGAGTGTAAATGGAGGAGAGCTACAGCAGAGGTGATGTGGGGTCACAGAGTGGCTTGGCAGCGCTGTTTGGTTTCTGTGTTGTAGTACAGCAGGAGTTGTGGAAGCCAAAGTATTAAAAATTCATGGGGAGTTTGCCTGTTCAACACAGTGCTGTAATCTTAGCTTGGTAAGCGCCTAAAATGATGCTTGCCAGAGACTAGGAGGGACTGCCTGTTCTTTGCAGTCTTTCCTAGACATTCAATATTGGTCATTGCTGGAGGCAGCATACAGGGCTAGACAGATCTTCATAGGATAATGCAGGCTGGAAGGGACCACAGGAGGTAATCTCATCTGGCCTCTTGCTGAAAGCAGGGTCAGCTATGAGATAAAACTAGATTACTTGCATCTTTATGCAGTCTGTTTTGGAAAAACTCCAAGGATGGAGACTGCACAAACACTCTGGGCAGCCTTTCATCCCAGCGCTGCAGCCCCTGGCCATCCTGCAGCTCCTCCTGCTGAACTTGTTCCACTTCACTGAAGTTTTTCTTACATTGTGGGGAGTAAAACTGAATGTGGTATTTTAGCTGCTGTCTAATGAGTGCTGAGTAGAGCAGGGTAATCACCCTGTTTCTTCTGCTGGCTCTGCTCCTGTCCATACAGGTGAGGAGATTGTCAGCTGCCTGTGCTGCTGGGCAATGCAGCTCATGGATTTTCTCTGTGCTTTGCGTTTGGAGGTGCAGAGTCCAGTTGCTGGGCAGCGGAATTTCCCTTGTTTATTTGCATGACTGATAGGAATGTATGGCCACCCTCCAAACATGGCTCTCATTCCAAGCTGCAGCAATTGCTGCTGGGGATGTTGCCTTTTGATAATGCCCATTGCTGTATGGAAGCTCCCTTCTCAACCTACGATTGCAGTGACTGCTCTGCGCTGGATAATTTAATAGGGTCACTTGTTACAGGTTGTGCCAACATCCCAACAGAATGGCAGCACTTTGCTTCCAACAGGTCTAGTGCAAGGCTGTGTTCTTGGAGATCCAGACCTGAGATCATCATTGATATATGGAGACAATAAAAAATAATAATAAAAATCTGTATTGTTAGGAGAACAAACCTGACTGAAACTGGAAGACGTGGCAGAGAGAAAAGTCTCCTTGGAAAGGACTGCCAGCTTTGGATTCGGATGCCAAAATTCATTTTCCTCAAATTCTGTGGTTTGATTCCTCCTGTTGGAACAGATGCCCAATGAGGAAAGGTGGGCTACAGCCAAGCTGCAGTGGCTCACAGTGATGGTGGCTGTTGTCCCTTAGATGGTACTATAGTGAGAGCTCAAATTATTCACACATAGCCCGGCAGCAGCCCAGACAGCATACATGCAAACAGGTGCAGAATGGCAGCTCTCAACTCGACTCAGTGCATCTAGATTGAATGTTCATCCAGCAGTCAGGACTGCAGGCAGGCTTGTGCATTTGCAGGGTGTTAAAAACAAGGGTGTGACAGGGCCAGGAGGTAGCCTGGTGTACGTGCAGCTCTCAGAGGACTCCTTAATGCATGGTGATGGGCTGGCCACGTTCCTGCATTGGTAGCAGTGATGCTGAGCCGATGAGAGATGTGCTGGTGCTGCTGTTGTGTTCGTGCAGCCTTCCTTGGGGCAATGCAAACATAATTGTTTCTTGCTGGACACTGAGTCTGACAATTGCTTCTGATCACAAATCTTGTGTTCGTCTCTGAAGCCAACCAGTGTTCTGCTTATTTTTTCCAAAGCAGCAAATAGATTTGAAAGTGCATTTCATTTTGTAAAACATCCACAGAAATGGCATAGCTGTTTGACTACAGGGACTGTGTGTGCTTTTAGTGGGCCAACTAGTACTAAGCTTTCCAGGTTTATTGTGTTTGCAGATGGAAACCTTGCATATTAATGGCTCGAGCAAAATTACAGCAACCAGGAAGATTTGGGAGGGAAAGCATGCTTCAGAGCACTGTCTGGGAGCTTGGGAAATGTGTGTTGTTACAGAAATCCTCTTGCTGCAGCTCTGCTTCTTCCCCACTTCTGTTTCAATCAATAAGTTCTTTGAGGATTGTATTACTCCACTGCAACAACCGTGCTCAGGATTTCTTGAGGCTTGGGATTGCCAGGTTTGGTCTCTTTGCTGAGAAAATCAGTAGGTGCTGATTTTCAGGATGGATGGAAAATAATGCATTTTTTGCTTGGCTTGTACAACTGGTATTTCACGGCTCTGGCCCCCAGTTCTTTCCTTCATTCAGGTAGAGATGCTGCAGGGGAGAGGTGGGGTGGAACACCAGAGGTTGTTCATTCTCCCTTACTGGATTCCTCAAGCAAAGCTGTTATCTCCACATGCTTGCAAGCCAAAGCAAAAAGAATTTAGGACTGAGTGAAGCTCAGTGGCCACTGATCTGAATGGGAAGCAGTGTAGGGCTGTTTTCTCCCTGCTCTCCGAAGGTCAGGCAGCTCAGCCATGGGTGGGCAGGGACGGTGTGTTTTCTTGCTGGGAAGCATGACTCAGATTTCCGAGGGAGAGTCACCATTGCCTCTCTCCTTCCTTTCCTTCTCCTGCTTTGGCTCAGCCCCAGCCAGGAGCTGCAGCAGAGCGTTAGCCCTTGCAGAGGTGCAGGAGGTTATCTCGTGGCAGCAGCGGGATTCCCCCAGTCAGAATCCACAGCTCAGGTGGAAATGGGGTTGGATTACATTTTTGTAGGCTGTTCTGCAGGTGCTGGCCGACTGGCCTCGCTTACTGCTTTTGGTATCACATGGAAAATTCGTTCTGTAGGTGAAAACAGGGAGAGTAGGGCAGGAGAATGAAACTAAGCAGCTTTTGCCCAGGAAGGGATGAATTGCATACAGCAAATGCAGTATGTCCTTTATACTGCCAGCAAGGGACAGCACGGGTAATTCTCTCGTGCATCCTCTTTCATCAACTGCTGCCTGGTCACTAAAGGAATATCCACTCTACCATGAGCACAGAGGGCTGATGGGGAGAGTTGATGCTGATGGGGAGGGCTGGTGGTGGGAGTTTTGATTTGTGAGCCATTGAGAATGAGTCAGCCTCTGCCCTGGGAAGGGACGTGCTGGTGCAGGTGCAGCTCCTCAGTGAAGCCACTACGATTCAGTCAGAAACATTTTTGGCCATGAATCACAGAATGATTAGTGATGCCTTTGTTGAGAACAGTGTGTTCCAGGTGAAGTGGAGGCACCGGACATGAATACTTCTAGCTCCAGGACAGAGGCAGTGGCTCCTGTGGCAGAGGCAGTGCTGTGTTTTCCCTCGGGGCTGTCTTTAAGGAGAATCCAAACACCACAGGGCTGTGCTGCCCAGTGTCTGGGCTGGAGGCTGTTGGTGAACAGGGGCTGGGGTGAAGGCGTGTGCTTTCCTCCCTCCTGCCCTTCCCTGCTCCCTGGAGCTCTCACCCTCTCTTGCCTTCCCAGCTGTCGGTCTGTCCAGCTGCCCAGAGCCCCCGGTTCCTGGGAATGGACTGAAGATTGGGGAGCGCTACCTGGTGAACGACGTCGTCTCCTTCCAGTGCGAACCAGGCTACGCGCTCCAGGTAGAGGGCTGGGTTTCTGTTGCACAAAAGGGATAATGACAAACATTTGGGAAAGAGGGACCCTCCGAACTTGGTCCTGTTTTTCTCTCCTTCAGGGACACTCTCACATCTCCTGCATGCCAGGCACCGTGCGGCGCTGGAACTACCCCCCTCCACTTTGCATTGGTAGGACTCCTGCTCTTCTTACCTAGCAGATATTTACAGTGCCCTTCTAAAAATCTGTGTAAATCGAGTGCTGATGAAATGAGGAAATCTTTATTGCCCAGACTGAACCATCTGTGTTGTTAGAGCGGAACCTCTGGGAGCTTTAACCTTCTGCATCTCCTGGTGCACCTCAGTCCTCAATTCTCCCATGAATACCATGTAAGGGTGCTTTAAAAGCAACTGTATAAACCAAAGCCTGCTGCAGCTGATGGTTTGTCTTCATCACAGCACAGCAGCCAGGGACACGGTACAGTAGGTTTTCTTTCAGTGCACCCCGTTGGCTGAGGGCTGCTGGAGCTGCAGGGAGGACAGGAGCTCTGTAAAGGTCTGAGTCAGAGAAATGCAGCCTTGTTCAGGAAGTGAGATAGAGCATGAAAAAATCTTTATTTGCTGCAAGGGGAAATTTCAACAGTCATCCCCGTGGGACGAACCAGAATGCCTAATTTTAAATGTTTAAAATGTGGTTATAGTATGAAGTATAAAAACACAAAAATGGTTTTGTCAATAAAAACTCATTCAAAAGGGGAAACCTGAAACTGCTTTGTACTGGAAACAGATTGTCTTTATGGGTTGAGGGTTGTTTTTTTTTGTTTGTTTTTGTTTTGCATGTTAAAGAAAAATCTGCAGATTACGGTTTGCTTTTTTTAAATGTGCCTTGATGTCACTGAAACTGCATCTTTTACTGTTTTCCTCTCAATATCTTCAAACTGCACCACTTGGTGCCTTGCTGTCCCCACTTTGGTGCCTAACAGGTCCTGTGTGGCCAGTAAGAGCCAGGTCACTTGTCAAGGCAGCTGTTTGCCTGTGACACCCCCTGGGGGGAAGGGCTGAGGCTGCTGAGCATCTCAGGCCTTGGGAAGGAAGGAGCAGGCAGTTAATTTCCACTGTGGCAAAAGCAAACCCAAGGGGAAGAGACACAGAGGTGAAGGGAACTTGCTGGAGTTTTTGGATTATCTTCAAGCAGTATTTTGCTTTTAACAAATCTAGATATTTAATATTCATATTGCACATTTTACAGCTTTGAGAGAGACATTTATGCATTTAATAGCTTTAGTTAACAGTTATTTCAGGCTCCTGCTGTTCTAGCTTACATCATTTTGCTTTAAAGTAATTATAAGAGCTAACAGCTCTTTCATCTGATGATCTTCAGGCCAGCAGTGAGTACAGAGACAGTTACAGCAGAATGTCTGAGCTAAAGGGCTCATACCCATGGGAGCTGCTCTAAAAGAAGCCAGAAGCCCTTCAGCTCAGCATCAGGTTAGGGGATTCCAGCATGGAGGAGAATCCCAGTATTGCACTGGGGGCTGGTGACTAGCTGAGCTGCTACAGATTTCAAGTTTTTGTCTCCTTCTTTTGATCAGCATCAGTCATCCAGTGCAGCAGGATGTGGCCTGGCTGGGGTGTGCCTAGCAGGCACTGTCACAGTGTAATCACCAGCGCAATTTAGTTTAGGATGTCTGCTTTTGGGCAGTCATGACTAAGTGCTACAAACACCTGTCCACCTGTCTGTTCCTATCTCTTAGCTTGCATCACACTTGACTGGAAAAGGTCATCCAGCTCCAGAGACACACAGACACGTCTCCACAGCCAAGTGCAGATCATCACGAGTGACATAGGCTTTGGGGTGCTGTGGGGATACAGCAGCACTCGCTGCTAGCAGTGCTGGGGCTCCTGGTGCTGTGCTAGTCATGCACCAATGTGTCTAAACACGGCCAGACCGTGCTGGCTGCCAGCCAGCTGCATGGGAACCCAGGCTTTGTCGTTCTGCTCACAGAACTCTTGCCTCCCTGGCAGTGGGTTGATTTTCTTTTTGTCCACTTCATCCAGTTGCTTGACTCCTAAATAATTTAGCAGTAGTACTACTAAAGAGCCATTAAGAGGAAGAAGAAGAAACTTCTGGGAAAAGCCTCATTAGCAGCGAGTGCATTCACAGAGAAACTGGACGAAGGGAAGGTGTACCTTCACTGTCAGAACGTGTTAGGAGCACACCTGGGGGTATTGGATGGTATTACTGTAACAAGGTAGAGGTCATCCAGATAAGCCTGAAAAGATGCTATCTGTGCTTCATGTGATGCTTTTTGTAAACATATTTTGTGCTATGTCATCTGTGGATCTCTTCTTGGTAGGGAATTTGCTTCAGTCAGTGTGCAAACACGCTGTTCTATCTTTATCAGTAATTGCCTGGAGATTGACGAGTATAGCAGTCAAGGTACATCAGTTAACCAGAAAAAGCAGAGGTAAATGGAGTCAAAATAAGATCAGTCTGTTTCTTCACAGTAATTTTTGTGGTGGTTAAAAATTCAAACAAGTGCAGTGTGCATGATGTGCACTGTTACAGTGTCCATGGAGAGAGCAGACCATCCATCTCTTCTCTTGCAGCTTAAATGTGTCTCTCCCACTGTGATCACCAAAACTGTATCTCTGGGTCGAGGCTTTTATCTTGAGGCCAGGAGAAAGGCACATGCATTAGTAACACAGCCATTCAGTGCCTGGCAAATGTGTGCTAGTTCCATAGCAGGTTTTCCTTCTCTTTCTTCTCAGGTTTTAAATTTCTTTGTTGCCTACATGGCTGGCCATGGCCACTGTCCAGAGAGACCTGCAAGTGGTCCTGATCAGTGTCCCTGTTGGTTTTACAGCCCAGTGTGGAGGAGCAGCTGAGGAGATGGAAGGAGTACTTCTGAGCCCAGGGTTCCCAGGGAACTATCCCAGCAACCTGGACTGCACGTGGAGGATACTGCTGCCAGTGGGATTTGGTGAGACAGTTGGCTTTGGTGTGAGCTGGCTGTGTGCAGTTTGGCAGGAGAGTGATCCGTGTAGCTGTGTGTTTGCCTTCATAATTTCTCTGGTGTCAGGCAAAGGGAAAAGAGTGCACAGAAGCTCAAACAGCCTGAAACCACAGCATTAATAGCCTGATCTGGTCTGAGACTAGCAGGGCAGTCACCCACTACCTCCAGTGCAGTAAATGTATTTCTGATTGACCAAGCTGTGTTGGACATCGCAGGATGAGCAGTGCCCATGTGCTAAGGCTTGTGGATAGCTTTCGAGGCAAACTGTTTATTCTTCCTCCCCAGGTGCTCACATTCAGTTCCTAAACTTCTCCACCGAGCCAAACCATGACTTTGTTGAGGTCCGCAATGGGCCGTACGACACCAGCAACGTCATCGGGCGCTTCAGCGGCACCGAAATCCCGGGCTCCCTCCTGTCCACATCCCACGAAACCACCGTGTACTTCCACAGTGACCACTCACAGAACAAGCCAGGCTTCAAGCTGGAGTACCAAGGTAAGGAGGCCACTGAACAAGCTGCAGGGGGACAATCCTGTCCCCAGGTGCTACTGAGGAGGGTGGGGGAGAGAGCGTAGGCAGCACACTTGCTGCTATTCTGTTGAATTCGTTCCATGAGAGCTTAATCCAAATGAGTGGAAAGGTGTTACACGAAGACCATGCTTAATCCTTATAACTGGGATCTGTTCATCCTGACTTACGCCTACGGCAAATAACAAATGTTCCTAGAGTGCTTTGTGACAGTGAAATCTCTTTGAATTAATTCCAGCCAGATTCACTTAGATCTTGGCTCTGTCGACTGTCATGTGCTCATGTGCAAACAGAGGAGTCCTCAGCAGCTGTGAGTTTGCTCTGGAATTCTGCAGCTGCTTTTCAGTCTCAGCTGAAGTCCAGTTTGGGCACTCCCAAATGCATCCCTTCCCTCCTCAGCTGCAGCCTAGCTCCGTGCTGAGGCAGGCTGGTGGGAACTGAGCAAATAATTTCGAGTAAATAGCTAAATAATGTAACAGTGGGCCTTGGGGCTGCCTGTGAGTCTTTGCCGTGTTGAAAGAGAACGTGAACTTTTAGTCCTGCTCCATTCACAGCTCTGCCTTTAATGGGGTCTTTACCAAATTGTTTGGTCCTTGTCCACCTGACCTTGGCATATGGGAATGTGGGCAGAGGATACCAAGGGCAGATCACGTGCTTCATACTGAAGATAATTGGGATGGGCTTTGCTGTGCAGCAGCTGGGAGCTGACTGATCCAGGTGCTGCCTGGGAGAGAGATCTGAGGAGTGGGAAAGATGGAGCATGTGTCTCCAGCCGTGTGCCAAAGCCAAGGACTGACAAAGGGCTGACTCCCCAGAAATAGCAATAAAAGCCGCTACTCATACTTAATTGAAAACATTAATTTTGCCTTGGCTGTCCTGTTCATGCACCATATAATTCATGCGCTACTGCACAATTTAGGAAGGAATGTGTTCTGTGAGGCACTCTGGGTAATCTCATGGAAATTGCTATGCAAATTAGCTCTAGCAAGGCTGACCAATAATTTATAATGCCAGGTGGAACATGCTAACCAATTGACTTGCATTCATCATCAGGATTGTCCATGTTTTGTTGAAAAACAAGGCGGATTTCCCAATTAGAAGTGAAGTGCAGGGTGACCCTGTGAACGCAGGCTGAGACGCAGGAGGAGCACGGTGGGTCCCACTGCTCTCTTGAGGCCACCTCAAGGCAGCACAGGAATGTCCCTTGTCCTCCACGCCGGTGTGTGCATGGTTCATTGAAGTTTTATCTCTTTCAATTAAGTCATTGTATGAGGGGGAAGTAGCCATACAGCATGGTGAGTGTACTGTTCCCACTTTTATGAGAAAATTAGAAGTATGAAACATTCCTCTATCTCTTTTTTTTTGTTTTTCCCAGCCTATGAGCTACAGGAATGCCCTGACCCTGAACCTTTTGCCAATGGTGTTGTAAGAGGAGCTGGTTACAACGTTGGCCAGTCCATCTCTTTTGAGTGTCTGCCTGGGTACCAGCTCATCGGTCACCCCGTCCTGACATGTCAGCACGGCACCAACAGGAACTGGGATCACCCATTGCCCAGGTGTGAAGGTATGGCTTTGGGCTCACCCTGAGAGCATGCTGGCTGGTCTGCTGGGGAAAGAAAAGGCCTCAGCTCTCTGTTCTGGCCTCCTTTTGAGTCATTGTTCTGTGATTGGGCTGAAAGTTTCTCTGGAAACAAAAGCATCGCTGGAGGCAGGCTAGGAGTGAGCACTTTGCATAAAGCATCAGCCCCTGAGGTACTGAAGCATGTTCTCAGTAAGTTGATGTTCAACATGTTTCAGCCTAGTGAAAGTGAACATTTTGAACAGTTCAAAACCAAGGTGCATCTTTTGAGGTGGAACATTTTGAATCTCATGTTACGGGCGAGGGCTGTCTCTGGCTGTCAGTCCCGCTGCTGGTGTCAGTGGGAGCTGTGCTGTCACAATGAGGCACTCTAGGTTTGTTGCAGTGACATCTTTTGTCTGCTTTACTTCTTCAACAATGTTCCACTTCCACTGGTTTAGCATTTTTGATCAGCTGATCCCCAGAACTCTCTAGGTACGGAGAGCCTCGCGTGTCCTAATTCTCTGCTGATGCAGTTTCTTCGTGCAGGAGGTCAGTATTGACTTCCTTGATAGACAAACCCTGAACCAGGAAACAGTGAAATGAGGTGCCAAAGCTTGCTTAGGGACTCAGGGACAGACCAAAATTCAAGATTTCATTGGTTTTCACACACAGAAACACACACTTCTTTGAGAAACATAGAAACTGTATCCTGTTGCTGTACTGGCCCTGTTAAATGACTGGTGATGTGCTGTCAGGTTTGCAGCCTGCAGAAACAGCTCTCTTCCTGTTTTTCTTTTCCCTTTTAACAGCCCTTTTACCAGCCCACAATTTCATGCTGACATTGAACATAATTAGAAGTGTTTTATTGTCCTCAGTAAGGTTCTTGCCTTTTGCCAATTCAAACAACTATCAAAGTCAAAATTTCTGTGATGAGCCAGTGTGCCCGAATTGTCAGGCAGAGAAGAGAGGCTTTGATCAGCCCAGCTCTGCCAGCACATCCGCTCCTGCTGGGCTGCATTGCCCTTAGCACTGCCATGCTGGGTCCCTGCTAAAACATCCTGGCAGCTCTGGGGACTCTCAGGGTGCAAAGACTGAGTCCCTGCCTGCTCTCCTTAGCATGGCAATGATGACACCTGGAAAGTGATCCAACAGCCCTCCAGCAGTCTTGCACACGCTGTCTTTCCTGAAGGGCACGTGCGAAGGCGGCCCCTGCACGTCTGGAGGAGTGGATCTGTGTTCTGGACATCAAAGCAAAAATGTCCACATTCTCATTTCAGACCCAACGGAGCTCTTTCTGTCTTTCATCGTTTGCACCAGTGGGCTGAGTTTTGTGTGGTTTGCTTTAGAAGGGTTTCGTATGAACCTCAAGAAATTCGAGGCTGCTTATTGAAGATTTCTGCTGCACTTCCCAGGAGCGCTGACCTTCATCCCAGGCTCCCTACTGCACTTGGTCTGCACTGGGGAGAGAGAGGGAGGGCTGATGTTGTTCCTCTTCTAAGTCCTAAGTCCTTGAACTCCAAGAACAGAAAGCATAAAGAACCGGATCCTAGCTGTGCCCCCTATGAGTCCAGCAATGCAGAGATGTGCATGAGCTGGGAAACTGTTTGGCTGCTGCGTGCTGCTGGGAGGGTTGATGAGTGAGTGGTAGCAGGATGATGCCCTTCACCAAAGGCATCAGCTCTGCCAGCTACAACCACCCAGACCTTAGCTCTTTACTGTGTTTTTTAAGTAGCTTTCTTGTTCTGCAGCGCTTGTGATAGGACAGAGGGGTGAGGGGCTAGGTATATTTAGGGCCATTTGGTTTTTTCCCTGTGCAAGCACATCTGCTGGGCTGTTAGTGCTGTTAAAGTCAATGCAGATCGTTCCTTTTCTGGCTGATTCCTTAAATGCAGCCGAGCCGGGTGGTCCATTTTTGCATAGCAGCAAGCAGCAATGACGCGCTGCCTTAGGCTAACCACCTCACCTTCCCCACACGGGTCACAGCTGAAAGCCTTTTTAATTAAAAGAGATGTTGTAATTCCAGAATGAAGGCACAGAGGCTGAGGTTTGCAGCAGCACTCCAGGGAGTTTTTCCAGTGATCAGCAGGCTGCCTGCTTTGCAGGCAGAAAGGAACTTGGCCCCCCAGGTTCTTTGGGTGTTTGTTTAGGAAAATGAGTGTGTAGGTTTATATAAACACACATGGTTTTCTCAGCTCAACAGACCACATGAGTAAGCAGAGCAGAACTAGGCAGTAAATATTTGGAGCCTGGCTCTAACTTCACATCTGGCGCATCAAGTCACATCCAGAGTGGTACAAGTCTGTGGGCTACTCCTGAATGAAAAGGAGACTGTGGTGCAACGTATTAGTACAGCCCTGAGCCTGGGTTAATCAGTTGTGCTGGGAGGAAGAATGTGCTAACCTAAGCCAAGGGCTGGGTTAACTGTGTGGCTTCTAAAAGGGAGCTGGCTCAGGCAGAGGACTCTGTCTGCACTTACCCTGTGCACGTACCCTCGGCTGTTGACAGTTGTCAGCAGCACACTGCTGGTGCTGTTGTCATTTCACTTGAACTTCTGTGCCAGGGAGGTCCAGAAGCTGATCCTTGTACATGGGACTTTTGGACCTAGGGACCTCCTGCACTGCCTTCAGCTGGATATCATCTTTCTGTCTCTCTTTTTCACTACCCTGGCTGTTCTCATTATGTCTCTGTAGCTTCCAAGTTCATTTAGACCTGGAAGATACCTACTGCAATAGAACCATCGTCATGATTAATGAATTGGATGCTGCTGCTGTACAAATAAATCATCATTTCCCCCCTGCTCAGATGCGATCTGTGGAAAGCCAGCTGCTCAGTGGTTCTGGTCCAAGCCAAGCTGTACGAGCAAGCACATAGATTTGCCCACTGGTGTGATCTGGTCAGGAGCTGTGTTTTCCATGCATGGGTGCAAACAGCTGGTGGAGCCCAAAGACTCATGCTAGGCTATAAGATGGAGTTGATTTGTGCACCTGGCCATCACATCTGTACAAAACACCCTGACTGTCTCCTTTCAGCTCGGGAGCACTTAACAAATTTATTCTAATGGAATTAAGTTGAAAAGGTTAGATGTAGTTGTGACAGGTATGAATTATTCATGGCAATGTAGGCTAAGGTTTCAGGGCTGGATCCACCTGTGTCCAGAATTGCTATCTTTTTACAGGAAAGGAAAGGAAAGGAAAGGAAAGGAAAGGAAAGGAAAGGAAAGGAAAGGAAAGGAAAGGAAAGGAAAGGAAAGGAAAGGAAAGGAAAGGAAAGGAAAGGAAAGGAAAGGAAAGGAAAATGGCGAATAGAGGATATTTGAAAGTTACTGTTTGGAGGGATATTTCATCACTGGGTCCATGTTTGTTTGGTTACCTGCAGTGCCTTGCGGGGGCAATGTCACCACCCAGAATGGGACAGTTTACTCTCCTGGCTTCCCCAACCAATACCCCAATTCCCAGGACTGCACGTGGCTCCTTACGGTGCCTGTGGGCTACGGGATCCATCTCAACTTCACTCTGCTGCAAACAGAGCCCTACAACGATTTCATCACGATTTGGTGAGTACAGCACAGGTGTGAGGGCGACCAGAGCTGCTCCTAGGGCTCCAGGACAGCAAGATACTCCTGCAGATAAATAGAGCTCCCGTTGCTGCAGTGTGTGGGTGGTGCTGTGTTTAAGAGCAGGAGGAAGTGTCCTCTGGGGACAGTGGGATTTTGGGATTTCTTAAACTTTGGGTGCTTAATAGAGCCTTTAGATTGAGGAAAGGACCATGTCATGCATGGGGCTACCAAAATGGGCAAGGTGATGGTTTACAAATACAGTTAATGTTACATGCCTGGAAAGTGCAGACAGGGACTACAAGGTCAGCAAAGGGGATCATCACTGGGTTCCTTGTGCAGCTGCTGGGAATGTCATCCTTTGTGTCTAGAGCCTGTACATGAACCTTTGCCTTTCGTGATGCCTCTGCCTCTAACTTTAACAGTGTTGTGCAGCTTACAAAGGGCAGTCCCACCCTTGCTCACTTAGCAGCAACTTAAAGACCTTGTAGGTCTGAAATTAATTTCCATTAATTTCTGTGATCATTGGCTGCTAAAAATAAAGAGCATCAAACCTGCGTGGTGCCAGGGACTTTCTGTGTGTGTGGTCTAGGAGAGTGGTTGTTGCCTAGGGTAAGAGGTGTGTAATAACACTTTTTTCTTGTGTTTCTCACCTGCAATTTTAGGGACGGTCCACAACAAACAGCCCCGCAGCTTGGTGTGTTCACTGGCAACTCTGCTAAGAAGTCAGCCCAAAGCTCTTCCAACCAGGTCCTGATGAAATTCCACAGTGATGCAGCCAACGGAGGCATTTTTGCCGTTTATTTCTATGGTCTGTATTGCTTTCTGCATGATGCATGCATTCTGCCTGCCTTTGGGATGCAGAGGGGCATGGGTCAGTTGTGGCTTGTTGTGGGCAGGTCTAGCTCTAGGGAAGAGAATATGTGGAAAAAACAGGCTTTTACCTGAAGCCTTCTGCAATGGGGTGCAGTTTTCACAGGTCTGAGATTGAAAGTCTCTTATGCAATCAAGTGCTGGAATTTTGGGCAGATGTGGAAATCCATCTGTAACGTTGCGATAATTCAAGCACGGAGAAGTGCCTGCAAAGTAACAGCCATGCCAATCCTGTGCCTCTCTCAAGGTGATGCTGTAAATACTGTCCTCTCCGTGGCAGATCCCATTATGGATAGCTCCACTTTGTTTACTTAAAACTCTCCTTCTCTGCAATTGTAGTTGGATATGGTATTGTCTTCCCGATGCCATGCTGAACAACTGGGTCATCTTGCTGTCCTATTTTAAATGACAGCTGTGTTCCAGCAGAGAGGTGGCTTCGTTTCCATGGGAAGGAAAATGATTCCTGTAAATCCCTGAATTATTTGGGGATTCTTTGGTGTGAGTGCAGCTCACACCAGAGAGATGTTGGGTATTACATCAAAATGAGAGCATTTGCTTTCCACCAGCAAACGAGGGCCCAATTTTAAATTGGATTAGCTAGCAGGTTGCTATGGCAGTACTGGGATTTTGGAAAGTGCAAATGGAGACCTCCTCTTGCTTTGATAATTTGCTTGCAGCAACTTCAACAAAGTCTAACATGAATTACACGATGAATCTGTGCAGAATGCTTCAGCTTACATGCAGCTCCAAAAGGCAAGTATTATACAGATAGGCAGAATTTAAAGAATGCTTGCTAGGCTTCAGAGGGAATTGGTTTACTGCTGCAAAACACTGCAAGATTTATATTACTAGACAATGGTGCGTATAGGAGAGTTATGCAAAAATATATGGGTTAGGCAGTTTGGCTCCGAAATGAGCAGTACGTAAACACTGCTGCAGCTGAGTGAAGGCTTCCTTTTGTAATATGAATTAGATACTGTCACTGCTGTGGTTAGAGCCCATCAGCATATGTCGCTGTTCTCCAGTCTTGACAGCCCTTCGCACTGAGTTTTCTTTAGCTCATGGTTTATTTGAGGTGTAAAGCCACTCCTGGGCTTTCCAGGCAGGAGAGGTGTGGAGGCTGTGCTGGTAGGAGTCAGCGTTGGCCAGCGGCTGTTTGTAGCCTGATAACCAGGTGGGCACCCAACAACTGCTGGGCCTTTCATTAAGGCATTGCTTCCTGCTCTGCTGGTCCCTTCATACATGGGGCTTCAGTGTAAAGCCTGCTCCCAGAGATGTGACTGGTTGAGGTGGTTGCCTGCTGGGTGAGATTCCTCTCTGAGGCTCTCACTGTGCACATGGAGCCTCGTACCTCCAGGGAGCTGGGAGAAATGTTCACAGCGGGATCAGGCAGTGCCGTCACTTGCAGCTTTGGCATTGCTCTTTGGGGTGTAACTGCAGGAAATGGAATTTCCTCAGGATCTGTTGCAATGCGTATTTCCATTTCTGTGGCTGCATATTGGCAGATCTAGGACATCGACACCCTCCTTCAGCTTTAAATTGTCTTTTCCCGTGCGGTGCAGATAGCAGCACCCTGTCAGAGAACCACTGCTCTTTTAAATGCCTGCAAAGAAACATTTCCTCAGGGTGAAGGAAGGGAAACAAAATAATGATTCAGAGAGCTCCAAGATTCAATAGCAGCCCTTGAAAAATGATGATGCTGCACCTATTATTAAATGGGTTAGTGCAGGTGCCAGCACAAACCGATGTGTGAGTGTGATGGGAAGGGGTTTTATGGCACAGTAACTCAGGGGTCCCAGTGTGGTTTCAAGGACAGGACTCTGTTTTGTCCTGGTGAGAACAAATGGATGTGCTGTTGAAAGGAGCTTTGCCACTGCTGTATCACCCATATGCTGAAGCCTTCTTAATCGCACCTCGTTATTGAAATATGGCCCATTAAGGAGAGGAGATTAATGCTGTAAATGCTGGGTTATCTTTCCACTTCAATAGATGCTGTCAAGCACTTTTTAAATAGCACTTAATTTAAATTTTTGTTACGGATTTCCCCTTCCCCCACTGTCAAACATCTGTTTAAAAGATTGCAAACAAGTGTGTCCCCTCCGGCTCTTTCCTGCATAGCAGAAGGGTTCTCCTCCACCGCCCCCATCTCCCTCTTCTCCCCTCCTGCGTGCAGGGGGAGGTGGTGATGGGGATGGTGCCACGTAGGGAGCAGTCACAGGAGCAGTCTGAGCCATAGCAGAGCCCCTTTCTTGGACACAGCACAGTCACGGAATGCAGAGCACTCTGTGCCCAGGATGCTGACCCTGCAGCATATTGTTCTGCCCCACTGTAGGGGGTAGGGAAATTGGGGTGAGAGGACAAGAAATCTGCTTCTTTACGTGTGTATTTAAGCATTATCATAAGCCTCATTAAGGTTGCTGCCAGCTTTGCTGTGGTGTGAAGAGTTCGACGTAGTGGAGTTAGTAAGAATTAATATTCAGTGGCAGCTTGAGCTCCAGTATCTTAAATTAAAGGGCTGATATAAATTTCAGAGGAAGTTATGCTTGTCCAGGGTCAGGTGCAGGGGGAGCAAAGATGCAGAGAAGTGCTGAGCAAATAGCAGAAAATGTCTTTCATTAATATTCATTTAGTTCCCAGTACCATTTTTTTCAATTTAACCATGCTCACAGCTCCTGTGTGTTTATTTTCATAAGCAGCCCAGTTCTCCAACCTTGTGCACCGATATACTTGTAAGCAGTACGTTTGTTTTGTTCAGTGTTTGCTCATCTTTAATTTTTGATGGAAAATCTGCTATTTGCAGTGTATTTGGTCAGGTGCGTGAGTCATAGGCAATTTTCTGCTCCTCCACTGGAATCCTTCTTCCCATTTAGCCACCTGGTACTGCTGGAGGAACACCTAGCTGGGCAAAGTCTGCCCTGCTTTGCCTTCAGTGAGTCACTGACATGAGCCTTGCCTAGGTTACTGAGCTACATGGAGAATTTGCTGTCGAAAACATTTGCCCTCCTGGAATTATTTGCAGAAGAAATTAATGAATAATTCCAGGTTAAAAATAGGTCACTGAGGTTTTTGATCTCTGTTCAAGGTCGGGCGGTAAAGATGAGATTCTCTGAATAATTATTGTAATTTACTTGGTGCTGGAGCAGTCTGGGATTTCTCTATGATTGACCTAACTCCAGTGAGGGTCACCAGGATCACCACTTCCCTCTTAGTGTGCCAAAGGACAGTAACGTTGCCTCATGGCAGCACCCTCAGTTACCACTCAGTGCTCATCCAAACGCACCTCTGCGTCCACAGAGGGGTGAAAATCTGTCTCCTATTAGATGTAAGAAACTGGAGAAGGCTGCTCTGGGGCTTGGATGACTGAAGCCACCTCTGTGGGGTTTGGAGGGGAAAGGGCTGCTTGCACTTTTGCCAATACCTTCTGCTGGTGGAGGGAGGATTTGCTCTGGTATCTATTGTGCTTGGCACCGAGACAGCTGTGGCTGCTTTCGCCCCCAGCATAACATTTGCTGCTCTTCTTTTGCTGCCTTTCAGCTTATCAGCTCTTCAGGTGTCAGCCTCCAACCATGGTTCCCAATGCAGAAATCATCACTGAGAACGAGGAGTTTAGCATCGGTAGGTAGGCAGCCTCCCGCGGTCCCTGAGCCCTCCTGCCTTGCTGTCCCCATCCGCTGGCAGTGCCCGTGGGAGGACACAGTGTGTTGCCTGTCCCAAATCTGGGGCTCCAGGAGACCCCTTCACACATGTAATTGTGTGTCATGGGGGCGATACACAACCCTGCTCAGCAGCCAACACACAGAAGCTCCCCGTGCTTCCCTCTTCTCAGGGAACAGTTCCTCCTTCTCCTCGATCAAGATGTTTTCCGTTTCTGTCTGCAGGTGACATTGTGAGGTACAGATGCCTTCCTGGCTTTACACTGATTGGAAATGAAATCCTGACCTGCAAACTAGGCACTCATCTTCAGTTTGAAGGCCCTCCACCCACCTGTGAAGGTACAGCCTGGGGTCCCAGCGGGGCACCCAAACCTTTCCTGACCACAGACTGCTGCCACGTGTGCAGGGCTTGCCAAGGGATGCAGCAAGCAGGATGGTGGCTGGGAGAGATTTCCTTGCACATGCTGCAACTTTGGGGTTAATTTTCAGACCTCCAGGGTCCCAATGTTGGAAAACCATCAGGCAGGAAGGGCTTACCCCCTGCCTGCCTCGCAGCACCGTGCCATACACCTCAGCTGTGCTCAGCCAGGAGCTGCTAACAGTGAGGGATGCGCTGGGTGACTCACTGCAGCAGCCCCCTGGTAAATGATAGGGAACTTCCTGCTGGCTCTGGGGGATTTGCAGGCTCTCAGCACCATATGGTAGGGGTCTGCTTCTTTTTGGTGCTCCCAAATTGCACCCCGTGGCCTGAAGGCAGGAAGGCACTGAGCTCGCTGAAGTGGGGCTGGCTGACACCTTGCTGGTGGAGCTCTGACGCGCTCTGCGTCTGGCTGCCTTCGTGTAGTCATTAAAGCAGTCACCCAGATGTCCTCACCCGGGGAGGGGAGGAGGAATTCTGGCTGGCAGCGATACGTGAGCAGCCAAAGCAGGGAAGAGCGAGCTGCAGCTGAGCGCGTTCCTCCAACACAGTGATGCTGCGAGGAACAGCCCCGCTCAGTGCTGCAGAATGTCTGACATGGGAGAAAAACGAAAGCCCCAAGCACGCTGCATTGTACACCTTGCTGCTGCTCGAGAGGGATTCCAAAGATGTTTCCGTGCTACCATGTTACCTTATTTATCCTCTGGATTCCTGCTGCTGCTTCTGTTCACTCTGACTGTGATTATTTCATCTCCTTCATTCCCTCCTATCTGAACATTTTTACCATATAATGGGGTATTTTTCTGTAGCTTTGTTCTCTCTGAAATAGCATGACTGAAGGAGAGAAAGGGAGGTCATTCAATTATTTGCTGATGGTTGTTAGCCTGGGGGTAAAGGGACTCCTTAAATTACATCTAGCCACCAATTTAGAGAGGTCAAAAAATCACTGATGGGATTAAGGATTTGGAAAGAATACAGTGTTCTTTCTGGATAGTTCTGGCTGTTTTCTGTTAATACAAGTGCAGTGTTTGCACTGGGTTTTAGAGACAATTATGGACAAAGTAAGATCCCTTTCTTTTCACACTTCCTACTCACTTTATGTGTTAGGCTCCTCTCCTGGGGTGTCATTGCTGGCCTTTTTATTTAGGGCTTTCAGCTGGATTGATATGTCCAGAATTCCACTTGCTAGTGATTGGAGAAATGAATTGGCGTTCTCATGTCCTAGCTGGCAGCTCCACAGGTGCCCTGGGATAAGCCAGTAGCTCCTCACCTTGTTCTGCCCCAGGTAATAACATTTTCAGGGGCTCCCAAGTGTTTGCAACATGAGAATGGTTGGTTGCAGTGCTATTCATTTTGAAAGACATGTGAAATGATACCAAGATGGCTGGATTTTTTTTGTTTGCGTTGTCGCTTTTTACCCCTTCCCTTAAATTTGGTGATTGCTCAGATACACAGAAATGCAGCATGCTTCATTCAGAGCGTTCAGAATTTTGGGATTCTCTGTGAACCCCCAAGGGCCTTGGTGTCCTTGATGTGAAAGGAGGTGGGTAGGAGCTGTGCTGGCTTGTCAAGGCAGACTTTCTTGACCATGGTACCCTGTGTTCCCTCTCTTATTCTACAAGAAAGAAACATTCATGTTCTGTGGGCTCTTCTTCACGTTCCCTGCAGTGCCCTGCCCGATGAACGAGGTTATGACAGACTCCACCGGGGTGATCCTCAGCCAGAGCTTCCTGGGGAGTTACCCACACTTCCAGACCTGCTCTTGGGTGGTCAAGGTGGAGCCTGGGTACAACATCTCCCTCACCATCGAGTACTTCCTCAGTGAGAAGCAGTACGATGAGTTTGAAATCTTTGATGGTAAGAGATTCACCAGTTTGCATGGCTCTGAGGGGAAAGGGAAGGCACAGCAGAGCTGTTAGTTGTTCATCTCATCCTCGGAGTCTCACAAACTGCCAGGGGATGTGTCAGTATTCCCAGAGATGCAGCTGTGTAGCCAAATGCAGAATACAAGTGCTCTGCTGAAGCTCGGGCGTTTACCCTTTGTGACTGGAGCTGCAGGCAAGCTGCCTGGAGCAGAAGCCATCTCTGACTGCAGTACCAGGGCTTTATTTGCTGCTGGTTTTCTGGGAGCCAGATGTATTCACTGGGGCACAAAACAAGGGCTGAGCATGAGCTCGTGTTAAAGTGGAAGCTCACACACTGATTCTAGGACACACCTGTTTCTTCTTGCAGAAACACACCCAGGTACAGAACACCCCTGAGTGACACTGCCTGTATGTCAGCCCTGGCTTTTGCTCATTCCCTCCATCCTTACAGGTCCCTCTGGCCAGAGCCCACTGCTCTTATCACTGAGTGGGAACTACTCTGCCCCTCTGACTGTTACCAGCAGCGGGAACAAAGTCTATCTCCGCTGGTCCTCAGATCATGCCTACAACAGAAAAGGCTTCAAAATCCGCTACTCTGGTAAGTACCCAGCAGGGACTGCATTCCTCTGCCAAAAACGTGCTCATCTCTTCAGCTCAGGATCTCCATGAGATTGCTGCAGAGGGGCAGCGGCCATCTGTGACAGCAGAAGGTGCCAAAGCCTGGGAGGGCACACGAAGCCTTGTCCTGAGGCCTCAGCAGGGGCTGGGGAGACTTGGGAAAGAGTTTCATCTCCAGCAAAACCTCCCAGCTCTGGCTGGGCTTCCTCCACCACTCTTACCAATCAGAATCAGAATGTATAACCACAGACTCGGTTCTGTGTGAATGAAACCCATCCCATGCAATTCAGTGAGGGTTCCTGTGTTACACAATTATTGTGTCTCTGCAATGGTGAAACCATTTTGAGGTGGTTGAAGGTTAATATCACAAAACACAGCTTGTGGTAGGAGCTTCCTGGTGCATGAGGACTCAGGTGAGTTACAGCCTTTGCAGCAAACGGTTTGAAACGCATCGTGCCCTGCTCAGGCGTTGTGCACTGCTCTTGGAGGAGCAGGACCAGGGATTCCTGGTTGCTCATTCAGCACAAAACCGCTGCTGCATACTGAATGCTTGCTGAGAATTCCTTAAAGTGAATTACTATTTTTTGGAACTTAGCAAATCTTAATTAATGGAAGTTATAAAACTGGGTTGAGAACTTGCCAGCATGTCATAAATAAGTAATGACTTTACTCAGTAAATGAATTAAGTAATATTTAATTATCAGAAATTACTCTTTATTTCCAGAGGTGAGTGAAACTTAGATAGTAGCTCTGCACTCTTTTCCCCTTTGACTTTGTGTTTATCCATCCCTGGTTCTGTGCTTGTACAGCCTCAGGTCATGGTAAGCAGCTGAAGCGGGGACAACTGTGTAACTCCTGAGAGCAGGAAGGGGATTTGTTGTGGTGCAGTGATTTATTTCCCTCCCCCTGCCCTTCTCCCAGCTCCGTACTGCAGCCTCCCGCAGCCGCCAGCCCACGGGCTGATTCTCAGCCAGACGGGGCTGCACCCCGGCTCCACGGTTCGCTTTGGCTGTGACACCGGCTACCGGCTCGTGGGCCACAGCACGGCCACCTGCTCCCAGCACCCTCAGGGCTACTTCCACTGGAACGAAGCGATCCCGCTGTGCCAAGGTGAGAGCCAAAAACTGCATCCTGACAAGGACCTGGGAGTGCTGGGAAGGACTGAGTAAAATGGGTCAAAATGAAAAGCTGTTGTAGTTCCCCCAGTTCCCTGCTGAGCACAGGCTTTGAGCTGCAGTGAGGTGTGGTCCTCTTGTATCCAAGTCCTCGGGAACAGATGAGCAGGGAGGAAAGGGACTTAACTGCTGGGGAGCAAAGGATCATTGTCTGCTCTGGGGCAGCTGAGAGAACGTCCATCTGTGCAAAAGCTTCTGCTGTGGCAGCGTTTGAGTTCTCAGTAAAGGCACAGCCAAGCCTCAGTTAAGGACGGGAGAAGCCTGGAAGAATCTGGAAAGGCTGGAAGTATAGTGTGGGTCCTGCTGGGAACTGGCAATTGGAATTTCCTTTTAGTATTTATGGAAATCCACTCTTACCTCCGTGTGTGTCAGTGGGGGGTGAGATTTCCTGGGCTTCAGATGGTGCCCAGTTTCTGTTGGCTTCATATAAGATTTAGGCATGCCGTTGTTCTTTCCACATCACCTCCTAATTAGCCGTAATCGTTATGACATATCATGCTTAGTACATGGCTCCTTCCAGGCGTGGGAGGGGAGGGCAGGATGGGGCAGCATGCCTGGGGGGGTTACGTCGCGCTGTTTTCTCTCTTTGTGCACACTTTCTGATTGCACCTTTTTCTGAATCCACCAATCATCCCTGCTTCTTTGTGTTGATAAAATGCCCATCTTTATTCAGATGAAGCCTTTCAGTGTCTTTGAACATTCATCCAAGTTCCAAGGGAACCGAACACTGGGGATTAATATTGCATTGACTTCCCTGGAAACCAGCCAGAGAACAGAGACAGCATAGGCAAAACCTCTTTGCACTGTCTGCATTGTCACCCAGTCCAGGCCTTAAGGAAAAGCAGGATTATTTAGTGCAGAGGGTACCAAAGAGCCTTGAAAATTCCCTTCTGCTCTCCTGAATCACTCGGTGCTTTTGGAGACGCATGGCTTGCGCTGCCTCCAAAGGGCTGCTCTGCGGTGGGGGTGCTTCACGGAGCCCTCTCAAGGCTGTATTTATTTAAAGGTGAGTGGAAAACAGTGAACCAAGCCCCTGTCAGCGGAGCACGGTGCTGTTGGTGAGGGGTTGCTGGGGAAGTGGGCACAGGCTCCGATGCTGATGTAGCACGGCGGTATCGCGGGCTGCGGCTGCTGAGCCGAGCAGATGAGCGGCACCGCGAGCCCGGCACGCACAGGGGCTGTCATGGCAACTGTGCCTCGCCGATCCTTCACCCAACGTAAGGAATCTAAGGCACCAGGTCTTTTTTTTTTAAAGAAAAGCACGTAATTGAGAATAGGTACTGATGCTGCTCAGCGTTGGCTGCCTTGGTGTGCTGGAATGCCACCTGCGCCCCTGTTCAGCTCCGTTTGGTTCCAAGAGGTGCCGTGATGCACAGGGAGTGGATTTCAGATGGAGGGACAGGGAGGGGGTGGGCAGAGAGACAAAGTGAGGGGAGGATGTGAGTGCCTTGTACCAGGGGGTGGGAGCAGAACGTTCCTCAGGAGCCACGCAAGAAGCACCTGGCCCAGCTCCCATGGGTTCTTTCCACAACCCCATTGGGAAAGTCACCTCCTCTCCCTGTTCACCCATGTTCCCACCAGGGGTCTTAACGCTGGCCCATGGTTACTGGGTGCCCTGAGCTGGAAGCAGCAGCGAGCGGAGCCGTAAGAGAATTCGCGGCAGCGCAGCTCCCCCTGGCTCCGAGCAGCTGAGAGCCGGGGCTGGCTCTGCTCTCCGTGCCCAGGTCAGCTGCAGAAAATCCAACACTTCTTTTTTCGGGTTGCTCTCAAAGCCAACTGGCAACCTGTTGTTTTGGGCTGGACTCAATTTCTCATCCTTTCTGGTGGCCAGAACCACATGGCAGAGATTTGGGAACTCGATCCCCAGCACAGCGTAAATCGCTCACACAATCGGCTGCGTCAGGAGGAGGGGAGCTGGGGTCCCCGTAAACACACGGTCTAGTTAACAAATGACATTTCCCATAACTTCCCTCTGCCAGCACATAATCCTCTTCCCCTTCCCGATCCCCTCTGAATAATCTTTACTACGTGCTCTGTCCTAGCTGACATTTATGGAAGCAGCAGAGAATATTCTGCAGGGAGCAATCTTGCGTTGGCACAATGGGGGAGAACACAAGATGATCTAATATGCCTTTTCTGTCTCTGCTGCCTATTTTTAAGCTGCTTTGTTTTTTGGAATCCCAGCTGCAGATTTGCTTTCATAGCCTCTGTCCCTTTCCCTAGCACATTTTCTTCCTGCAGACTGAGCTTTTGTACCTTTGGACCCCATAAGCGCTCCTTTCTCCCTGGATCACGCTCTCAGTGGGTCTCTCCTGGCCAAATGTTGATTTTGCTTTCCCCTGGAACAGCTTCTCTCTTTAGTCTCTGATTTTGGTAGATTTCAATGCCCAGAATCTGAGCTTCAGAAATGCTCTTTGGAGCAGGATTATTGCCACCCTGGAACTAAAGCTGGGCTCTGTACATGAGAAGTTTACCCATGCAGCATCCTGCTCGGGGCTGCCAGGCTGCAGAGAAGGACGGGGTCTGCCATCAGGTGCAGCACGGAGCCCACTCAGTACAGCAGAGTTTGCAGTCCTAATTAGCTCTTCCCGACCAATATATCTTCATGTCGTAGCCTGACCATCTGCAGGAGAAGAGAGTTACTGTTTTGTTATTTCTGGTGGCTTAATGGGCTTCTAAGCTAACAGTCTCTGGCCCAGAAGTTCTGTGTTATTGCTAACTACCAGCAATGCTGCTATCTACTCCTAACTGCTACTGGGATCTCTCTCTCCCGCTCCCAGGAGAGCAGGGAATCGAGCAGAGAAAGGAGGAGGCTTTGCTGGGGGCAATGGCAGGGGAAGGGGCCAGCTTTCTGCCAGCCTCTTTGATGGGATGCGACATCAAAAAGTGACAGTCAGAGAGCTGCAGGATGGAAGGGAAAGGGTAGGGCTCTCCAGGTCCCCTCTTCTTTTGCCTCGGAATGAAATTGGTATTCAGCGTGGCTGCTTGTCTAGACACCCAGCCTTGTGGAGAGATTCGCCAAGCTCCTTAGCTCGATGAAGTGACATACGTGTGATTATCATTTCAACCAGGGATATGCCTGATCATGCTAATACGAGCCTGCTGAATTACTCACACCTATTAGCAGCACCAGCATCTGCGAGGTGCTGGGTAATTGTGCTCCAGGCTGGGGCTCTGGCCGCCTCGTGGAGGAGTAATGGGATAAAAGTGGTAGGACCTTGAGTGGTAGAAAGCTCCAGTGGTTGTCCTGATGCACAAGAATTTTGGTCTCTCAACGTTCATTGGTGTCCACGTCACCAGAAGGCAACTTTTCTATGGTTGCTGATTTTTTGACGTTGTTTGTTCGCAGAGGGAATCACAGGAAGGTGAGTCTGTGTCCAGGTGTCAGCACACAGCTCAGGAGGCACAGGCTCAACTTGCAGCTCATGCTTTAGCTGGGAGGGAGCAGCTCAGCCTGCTGAGGTTTGGTTTCCCAGCTCTGCTGAATGCTGGAGAAACAGCACGGATTTGTGTGGCAGACTCCTAGTGCTGGTTTTCCCTGCATTAGGGAAGAGGGCAACAGGGCTTGCAATGTCTTGTGAAACTCCTGCAGCACAAATGAGTGTGATTGCAGCCTGTCTGCAGCTGCCTGTTGCTGCATGGCTGGGACCTGTCCCTTCCTGCCCTGCCTGGTGCCCTCCTGCTCTGCAGGAATGGTGCAGAGCTGCTGCTCCCGAGTGCTGCTGTCCTGAGCAGCGCTTGGCATTGTGCCTCTATTGGTTTTCCCCCTGAATTTCCCCCCTTACCTTCTCAGCCATAATGCTAAATTTAGCTCTCCTTCTGGCACTACATAATTATAGAATTTGCTGCCTACTGTAATCCAGAAGTGCTGTTGGAAAAGGGATTCGGGTTGCCGCTGCTGTGGGATGTAAATACAAACCATTATTGCTATCTGATCCTTTATCTCTGTGTGAAAACTTTTGAATACTGTGTTGATGCATTTTGTGTTACAGATATTATAGAGAGTGTGAGCCGGAGTCTCCTCCAGCAGATGCTGGTGTTGAACGCTGGCTTTGCTGTTCCCGCACTGATACAAAGGAGCTGAAAGTCTGATCCTCTGAAAGTGGGCATTCATGGCAGCTTCTGGGGTCTGCAGGGTGCTGGAGCTTCTGTAAACAGCAGGGCTGGGGATTGGGGGGGTTCAGCTCACCTAATACAAATCCATGATAAAACTGGAAGCTGTCTGACTCCCCAGCTGGTTTTTCCCCTCCTCCTTCCCAGCTCTCTCCTGCGGCGTTCCCAGAGCCCCAAAGAACGGCGTTGTGTTCGGCAAGGAGTACACGGTGGGGACGAGAGCCGTGTACCACTGCAACCAGGGCTTCCAGCTGCCCCCCGGCGAGCCGCCCAGCGCTGAGTGCCTGCAGGAGGGACAGTGGAGCAACGGCAACCAGCCCCCCCCGTGCATGGGTGAGTCAGGTCCTGCTCTAGCAGGGACAGCTGTGCCTCATAGGTGCAACATCTGGGACACCGGGATTCTCATCCTGTGTAACTCGTGCCTCGTGCCACCTCTCCTGGTGCTTCATTTTGCCACCTGTAAAATGGAGATGCTAATGTTGTCCCTCTGTTTAAAAAGCCACCACGCTTCCTGAAACACCCCTGGAAAGCACCCTAGAGTTGAACCCCTATTAACATCTGTGTCTCGCTTCTCTTCCCCGACTCAATGTGCCTGGTTTGCAGCTGTCACCTGTCCCGATATCAGCAGCATCGCCGTCGAGCACGGCCGCTGGCGGCTGACCTACGAGATCCAGTACCACTACAACGCCCAGCTGATGCTCATCTGTGACCCTGGCTACTACTACACGGGCCAGCGGGTCATCCGCTGCCAGGCCAATGGCAAGTGGAGCATCGGCGAGCCCATGCCGACCTGCAAAAGTAAGAGCAAAGCTCAGCCACGCCAGGGGCCGGCCGGCTGCACGGGGCGTCTCGTGGGGAGACGGCTCTCTGTTTGCCATGGGGCAGGGCTGCAGGCTCTGCTGCTTGTGTGCAAGCACTTGGTGTCATCTGCAGAGCTGTGCTGCCAGAGGAGAGTTCAGATGCAGGGAGAGGTCATCTGTTGATCTGATTCTTGGTTTAATTTAAGCACTTCTGCAAGAACTCAAGCACATTAGCTCATCTGTCGCTGTCAGGTCCCAGCAGCTTAGCTGTCACCGCTGCCAGATGCTCTGAAGTTTGCTTTTAAGAAAGAGAATAAAAAATTCTGATTTAAAACCTAACCTCTTCCAATGTGATGCAAATGCCAAGTTTACGGGGGTACCAGAGTCACCTGTAAATCAAAAGCATTCCTGGCAAACAAGCAGCTCTCAGTGGTTCTGACATGACTGCGGTGCTTTGGATCTTTTCTTATGTCAAAGGTGGAGTTTTTCCTCTCATGAGTGCAGATGGAGGGAGAAAATTTTCTCCTTTGGAATGGCAGCTCTCCCTTCCCTCCTGGCTCCCTTTGTTTCTGGAGATGTGACTGCCAGCTCCAGTGACAGATGTAGTTTTACCCCCGCTAGCTCTTCAGCCAGATCCAGGAGCGTGAGCCTGACCCCATTTTATTTCTTCAGCGTTATTGCCACATAAATTCAAATGACAGGATCTTGGCAATGCACTAAGGTCAGAAGAACCCAGCGTGAGACTCTGTTTTCTTGCTGAGTGTGAAAGCTCCCAGAGGGTTTGCAGATCTTTAAGGTAGGTGAAATAAAGAGCTGAACTTTGTGTCTGGAGCTGCATTTGCAAGGGCTCCTGGCCCAGCTCCAGCTGCACCCGGGGGAGTTGGCTCCCCAGGCTCTCATCTGGGCATCTTCTCTGGGGCTGGTGTGGAGGCTGCAGCCCCGTCCTGGAAGTCACTGCCAGGAGAAGCACAGAAGTTGTTGAGGATCACTTTCTAGTTTGAAAGCTCCCATTAGTCTTGTGCCATTTTGTGGCTTTTCTCAAAGTCAGTGCTTCCCAGCTGCATCTGGCAATGGGTTAATGGTGGAAATATCCCTGTATTACAAACTTGCCTAATTTCTTCCTAGCCAGTCTTATCTTTCCTACTTCACTCATGTCTTGAAGCATAAATATTAGTAGTGCTTGTGTTTGTCGGCTCACGTAATGTGACTGAATTGTTGTTGTTCTGCATGTACCTATTTAATAAGGTCTGTGATTTCCTCCTCATTTCTGGCTCCAGTAATAACTCGCGGCGATAAGTGCCTCTGCCTTTCTGTTAAAACAAACAAAACCAGAGAAAAAGACAACAAAAACTATTGTCACCATGCCTGTTCTTACTGCTCTTTGGGATCCCTTTCAGTTATCTCCTGCGGGGACCTGCCGACTCCCCCCAACGGGAACAAGATCGGCACGCTGACCAGCTACGGGGCCACCGCCATCTTCTCCTGCAACACCGGCTACACCCTGGTGGGCTCCCGCGTGCGCGAGTGCATGGCCAACGGGCTCTGGAGCGGGGCCGACGTCAGGTGCCTGGGTAGGTGGGGAGCATCCCTGCAGCAGGTTGGAGGAGCCCCGGTTGCATTTCAGGGGGGAACAGCTTTAGATGCTGATTTGAGAAAGAACCCAAGCGAGGACTCGGTGCTGCTGAGGCGTTGGGGTTGTCAGTAGCTGTAAGAAGGAAGCAGGCTACGATGCCGTGCCGCTCAGTAGATGTGAGATGCTTTGAGATTGGAGAGGAGAGCTTTAAAAATGATCTGTTGTTCCTACCGCTGCTCTGCTTTTATTTATGACTGCAGAGGCTCAAATTCAGATCCACCCAGACAGGTCGGCGTGCGCTGGCTTCAGGCCTGAGCTCTCACTGCTCCCCCTGTCTCCCTCCTGCAGCCGGGCACTGCGGCGTTCCCGGCCCCATCGTCAACGGGCAGATCAACGGGGAGAACTACAACTACCGCGGCAGCGTGGTGTACCAGTGCAACCCCGGCTTCCGCCTGATCGGGATGTCCGTGCGCATCTGCCAGCAGGACCACCGCTGGTCGGGGAGGACGCCTGTCTGTGTGCGTAAGTATGTGGTCAGATTTCTTGAGCCCTGGGTACGGGCAGAGGACGCCCAAAGGCTGCTGTTGAGAGTTTACAGCACTGAAGAACTGGAGGAGGGGGGACAGTCGGTGCGGGTTTTCACTCGGCTGAGGAACAGTTGCCCCCCAAATGCTGCCCCAGAAGGGGAGGTGGGAGGAGAGTTCAGCTTTGTTTCTGGAGCACTCCTCGCTCCCAGGAGGGCTGTCAGGCTGACAGGCTGAGCCCTCCCCTCTGCGCAGAGCGGGCCCTTCCCCTTCAGCCTGCGTGCTGCTGGCAGCTCTGCATCCGTACCAGCTTTCTCCATAACAGAACAGCAGTCTCTGGCGCTGATGCTATGTACTCAAAGGCCAGTTACAGAGATGACATTGGGAGACCAGGAGAAAAGCAGACAGGTTTCCAAAAGGGCCAGAACTTGGAAGGGAGCCTGTTGTTTCTCCAGGCAGTCCAAAGACGGAGCAGGTTCCAGCTGTCCTGCTGGGAACAAATCTGGAGCGGCAGGTCCTGTAAGGCAACCACCCTTGGTTTGTGAAGGAGCGACCTGTGGGCTTTTGGGTTTCTTTGCTCATTTTTCTGCTTGTCTCGCAGCATTTCACACTCAGGCTGCACGAGATTGTTTTGCATGCCCGCAGCAAGTGCACAGTGCACGAGCATCCCTGGGGTTTGCGTGGGACAGAGCTGAGGCATGGCAGGAGCAGCAGCTCAGCAGTTCTGGCTGCTTTGCTTCTTGCCTCTGCTGTGTAAATTCTGTCTTTCTTTGCTGTTTTTCACTTGCTGACTTTCTAACAGATGGGCCCAGTTGAAGGTGTGCTTTCTGAGGAGGGTTCATGGGGGTGTGGGGAGGTTGCAGGCAGACATCGTCCCCACCAAGCACACCGCTGTTATCACCCTCCTTACGAGACCCATGCTCTGCACCAGAGGAAGGTCAGTCTCTCTCTTCCTCTGATCCACGTTCATGAGTCACCTTGTACAACCTGCTCATTTATCTTTCCAGTAAATAAGCTAATTAAGTAAGTCTCTAGAGCTCTAACTAAGGTGTTAATAAGTTTAAGCATCCTCTTATCAATGGACAGTGCAATCCATGTTTTTCATATCGTGATTCTCCAGGTGTTTACTTCCGACCTCTGATGTCTGGGTTAGGGCTTTATGTACTGAGGCACAATGGTTCCAGCAAGATATGAAGCAAGGAATGACCTGCACATCAATGAATATGCAGATTCCTGCCTAAAAATGAGAAACAGTCTCAAGCTGTAAAGGCTAGCTGAGGCTCCTAAAATTGGAGGTGTTCACGTCTAGGATTCTGCATGGGGTTTTAGGAAAAGAATTATTGGGAAGGCTGTCTCTGGTTCTTTAGGCAGGTTTGAATTACTCCAGTGTCTGAGGACGCTCAGCTGAAAAAGTTTTAATTCACTTTTACCTGCCAAGTGCATACACAGTAACCTTGGACCAGGAAATCATATTGATAGAGGTCCTCCTGCTGGCAGGCAGGTTTATGGAAATGCAGGATTTTCTAAGCATCCATTGTCTTGGATCATCATGTTTCTTTCAGGAGGCACCAAACCCTTTAGAACAAAGCTTGTCTGTGTCTGTCTTCTGGTACTGAACCATCTTGCCACTGCTGGGCTCGTTTGGGTGCAGTGCCTTTGTTCAGCTCAGCTTTGTGCTACCTTCCAACTCAGGCACAGAAAACCCACCAAGCTTTTGTGCAGAGACCTCTGAAGGTGTCTCAGACAGAAGCTGGCCTTGAAGTTATTACACTACATTAGGCCTTATGGATAGCATAAATTTGATGTCATTAAAGCAGACCACTCTTGAGCTCTGAAATTAGATGGATTTGAGGCTTTATCACCTTCTGAATAAGCTCAGGGTACTGTGTGTTACCGCATTATAATTTCCTACTGTCCTGATATTTTCCCTTTAAGCCTGCTGCAGTTGCTTGCTCTATGTGAACTGGTCCTTTTGATCCATGCCAACTGGAGGGAGCCTTTTTTTTTTTTTTTCTGGGAAAGAATCCATCATCTATTTCAAAACGTGCAAATTGTATTCAGAAGTACCTCAGAGAATCTGACACCTGCTTCCTGTAGCACCGAAATGCTGTCTTGCTTCATATTTTTTAAACCTGTACCTGTCACCAGCTTGCATAAGAAATAAATTCCTATCCCTGTGGTACAGTCCAGCCCTGGCACTCAGATGTGTTATGGATCTTTTGTGGGAATTTCATCTTCCCCTCTAGCTTCCGGCTTTGGCAGCCGTACAGCTGAATGCTGGACTTCTGCTGCTGGACCATGACCCTATTTCAGCGTGACAGTAATCAATATTGCTTTGTCCTCAGCTGTCAGAAGATGTCACATTCCTTAAGCAGCCAAGAAGCTCTTTACGGAGCATCCTGACGCTTCTTTTGCACAGTGGGACTCGCTGCTGTGCTCAGAGCAAAGGCCTCCAGGCTTCACTCGCAGCAAGGGCTGTGCCCACCCTTCCAGCCCCACCTCTGCTGAGGGCCCAGCACAGTGACCAGGCACAAGTGCTTTAAACTTCAGCATTGCAGATGCTGATGCTGCTCGGCTCCTGCTGCTCCAGTCTCTGTGCCTTCCCCACCTGAAGCTGCCCCCAGGACTTGTTGAAGCAGCTCAGGGCTGGCCTGAGCTAACATCAGCCATGGGAAAAAGAATTACACAAAAATCCTCATTACAGGGATTTAGTTACAAAGGTTTTCCCCTGAAGTTTTTCAGACTGAAGCAGGAAGATTTAAGCTTTTTTTAGGCCATATGCTAGAAACCTGACTTCTTCTCTCTTTTTACTATCCCTCCAGGTGTAACTTTATACTGCGGTGAGCATCTGACTTACACCAGGCAGGGGGAGGAAAACATCAGGTTTCATGGCTGCGTGTGTGATGCCCAGGGTAATGTAAGGCAATAGATTAATAGCAGTAGCTGGGATTTTTGAAGAGGAGCTCTAGGGATTTACAGTGTAAGTCAGTAAGATGCTGGCACTCGGCTGCTTAGAGAGTGGTTCAGAGAATTTCTTACGCCAGTAAAATGGATAAAGTTACCATATCCCCAAATTGATTCAGTATTGCAACAGAGCTGGCCACAGATCTTTGAAGTCAGCGTGAGTTTCAGAGTTGATGTGGGCTTTTTCCATGGTCTCCTTTCTTGAGATTTTTATTTTTCCACTGAATAATTCACTTTCTTCCAGGCAAAGAGGTAACTACATCTCCAATTTCTAATCGTAGCCATCACCTGTGGCCACCCCGGCAATCCTGCCAACGGCTTGACCCAGGGCAGTCAGTTCAACCTGAACGACGTGGCCAAGTTCGTCTGCAACACCGGGTACCACCTGGAAGGAGCATCACAGTCCCAGTGCTTGGCCAACGGGCAGTGGAGCAGCACGCTGCCCGCCTGCCGTGGTGAGTGCCTCCACCAGGGAGCCCTTGGCTTCCTCCACACCTTCCTCACTGGTTACTCTGGGCTCCTGCGGTCCAGCTTGAAGCTGGTGTAAGTTCATGTAAAACACTGAGCAGTTCCTCAGGAATGTGCAAGTGATGTTTGAGCTCCAAGGGCCTGTGCGAACGTTACAAACCTGATTTTCCCTTGGGCTTCACTTAAAGCTGTTAGTGGGCTCTGCCCAGCCCCTGCATCCTCCAAGACATTGAATTATTTGCTATAAGTGGGGAGTACAAAAGAAAATATCAGGCTAGACCCTTAGAAGGGGTCATCCTGATAGCCCTAGACCAGTTTACTCAAAGCAAACACTGTGGGCTTTGCTGCAGAGCCCTTTGTCCTTACATGCTGCCCTACTTTCAGTGGTATTAGCACCCAAGTTCACTTACCAAATTCCCTCCCCTCCCTGCACTCCCTCCGTCTGTATTCCATCACTGCAGTATCTCTGTTGATACTGTCGCTGTGTTGGGCAGGAAATCAGCCCTCCTCAGCTGGCTGTGGAAGTCCTGGTTTGGGGCCAGAGAGAGAGGCTGTGCTGCTGAGAATCGTACAACAGGGTGCGAGCCTGCAGGAGCTGCTCTCTTTTTTAATAAAGATCTTTTTCTATTTCTGCCCCAAAGAATCTGAAAAGAACAACAAAAAAAAGCCCCTAAACTGTGGAATATGTGACTTGCAGTTTCTTCCCCTTTTCCTGCTCATTTTTTGAAGGATCCTTTGTTCTTTGTTACACCCTTTGTTTTGTATTTTTTTTTTGTTGTTTGTTTGCAGTTGTAAACTGTACTGACCCCGGGCACCTGGAAAACAGCATCCGTCAAGTGCAGCCAAGTGGTCCTCACAGATTCAGCTTTGGAACAACTGTCTCATATCAGTGCAGCCATGGATATTACTTACTGGGTACACACGTACTCACCTGTCAGGGGGATGGCACTTGGGACCGTGCCCTCCCACAGTGTCTTTGTAAGTTCTCCAGGATAATACCCAATAATACCCATCGAGTCCCACTCCACTAACCCACCACGAGTTATCATTCCATGTGGTTCTCTTGGTGCTCACTTAGCTGAATGGTCCTGTAAAAAGTCTGAGTCCAGAGCCCTTTTTAATCCATGGGAATCTTTCCATCCATTTCACTGGCCTCTGGATTCTGCTCGCAGAAGGAAAATAAGTGATGTGGGGAGAGAAATTGTATTAGATAGGGATTGTTTCCCTCTGCAGGGGAAGGCAGCTCCTGCTGAGTTTTACTGTTTCCATGTGGCTCCAGCAGAAACACTGCAGGTAGAGAAGAGCAGCATTGTTTCTGCAACACAGACCTTCATAGGGAGCAGCATCAATTAGCCTGACCAAGGACAGAGCATATTTAGCACCAGTGAGGCATGGCTGAGTTTCCCTACACCCACTCCTCCCCATGGCTTCAGAGGAGAGTAATGGCATTGCGGTGGTGAAATACACCCAGCCTTCATTCTGCTGCAAAGTGGGTGGTAAAGAGGATTTGTTTCTTGACTCTTGCTCTACAGTTTTTGGCCTTTCTTAAAGTATCCTGGCCCTTTGTGCCACTGTGGTTTGCAGAGAGAATTGGGAGGTTTGAGGCAGTGGTTTGGCATAAGGGATATTTCCAATAGCGCAGGAGACCGACATGTAGGCAGACACAAAATACTCCTGTGGGTCATGTGCTGCAGGAGCAGTACGTGGCCCAGGAGATCTCCAGACACTTTCTGGAAGATGTCAGTGGGGTTGCCCCCAGCACAGCATGCTGGCCCCATGGGAGAGGCTGTGTCGTGCCCCTGGTGTCAGCAGCCAGTGGGCTCGGCCCAAGAAGCGGTGCAGAGCTGACACCCACGAGTCCAAGACACAGCATCTGGGAGCCTCCCCAGGACACAAAAATCCTCTGGGGGGAAGGGCAGGTGTTTTGCAGGGTTAGTATTGCAAGCAGGCAAAAAAAAACCAACCAGAACTGAGATGAGGTTTGTGCTGGTATTTCCTTCTTAGAGACTAAAGCAACTGTGATCTCCTGTCACCTAGCATAACAAATCACTGAAGCAGTCAGAAATGGAGCTTCTTAAGTTTGAATCAGCTGAGCTGTTCCAAAGCCACTACTGTTTCTTTCTTCTTGTATTATCCTGATGTCTAGTCATAACAAGATTTTGGCCTGTTTTCCTTTGCTGTTGTTAGCAGCATGCCACCTTCTCGTGTTTACAGCACCCTGCACAGGCCGTGGGGAATTGACAAGTGATAACCACGTGTTAGCACGGCTGCAGGGGCTCCAAGAGAGCAGTTACGTTTACAAACCTGGAGCCTGATTCCTCGGGCTCCTCCGTTCCACAGCTGCTCAGCTGAGTAAAATGCTAACATCCATTCCCTAAAATGCTGAACATCCACTGACTTGGAGGATTTGTGGGCGTTCTCAAAACGTTGGGAACTCAGGTCAGTTGTGCAACTGATTCTCTGGATTCTGTAGGCATAATGGTTATTAGATCTTTGTGTGTCAAACTTAGGATGTGCTCAGTGCTGAAACCCATACCCCTTAGAACTGTTTGTAACTGAGTACCTAAAATTCCTAGGGACTGCCTGAAACATTAGCCAAGAAGCTTGATGCTAGGCAGGCTTGGGCTGAGAATCTTGTCTGATGCCTGGGTTTGGGGAGGGAATAAAGCAGAGCTGATATCCTTTGGGGGATGGGAGAGAAGTCCAGGAAGGAAAGCCCATGGGAGCAGAGCCCAGCACATCAGAAGAAACAGTCTTCCTGCTGCGTGCATAAATCCTTTAAAAACCTCAGTGCTGCCACAGGTTTTAAGCTTAGCTGAGTCTGCTGGAGTATCTGTTATTAAATTGTTAGTTACAGTGTGAGTTTAAGTATTAGCTATCAAACCCATTTCTTTGCAAAGCGTCCTTGGTTTTAGTCACAGCTCTGCACCAATATATTTCAACGCCCACATGCCCAAACATAAGCGTGCTCTGCTTTTTATTGAAGCATACATCATGTTTTCTACCTAATGCCAGTATTTGTATTTTTAGACTCTAGCAGAGGGAGAGAACATATCCGTTACGGATGCTTTCCTTCAGCAGCCGAACGATGCATGGTCTTTACACTGAGATCCTCATCCAAACCTGTCTAATAGCCCCTAGATCTGTCAGTGTATTTGTCAACACCCTCGCTGTCTCCACTTTGATTGCCAAGCTAAAGTAAACCTATTAATTATTGTTAGCGGTGCTTCTTTACCAGCAATGGCTGAGTGAGCAGCGCTCGGATTCCGCCAAGATCATTTGCTCAGGTGTGACACGGCATCGATTACAGCTCTGTGCTGCCAGGACCCAGCGCTCCTGGGGTGGATGGGGGTGAGGGCATGCGTGGAAGTGTTCCTGGTTAAGAAGGGGTGGGTTCTCCAAGGAATGTGCAAGATGCTTGTTGGTGTCAGGGCTTAGGCACTGATGCACAAACCCTTGGCAGTCCTTGCAGGACCAGCTCGTGGAGGCAGTGCAGGGCCTGCTGCTCCCTGCTGTGAGCCCGTCCCTGGGGCTGAGCACAGCCATTTGGCGCACAGCTCCGGGGCAGCGGCGTGGGTTTGAGCTGCCAAATTGCCAGGTAACAACCCTGAACACGTGGGGCTTTGCTGTGTTCCTGCTCTCTGCTTCTAAATGTGTCACAGGCTGTTCCCTCGTGGCTGAGGCTGTCACATCCTTCTCTTGCAGTGGTCTCATGCGGGCACCCGGGCTCCCCACCGCACGCCCAGATCTCGGGTGACAAGTACACCGTGGGCTCCGTGGTCCGCTACAGCTGCCTGGGGAAGCGGGCTCTGGTCGGCAACTCCACGCGCATGTGCCAGCTGGACGGGCGCTGGAGCGGTTCCCTGCCACACTGCTCGGGTGAGCTGGGCCTGGGGAGAGCCTGCAGCCTCGTCCTGCCAGGGGACAGCCTGGTGGGCTCTGCTGAGCTGCAGGAACGTGCGTGCTGCAGCGGGAGGGGGTGGGTGGTGGAACGCTGAAAATCACTGTCTCAGCTCTCCGGTCTTCTGCAACTTGGATGATAAGCGCTGGCAGAGAGCAAAACACTCAGCTTGCAAGAGGAGGAATAAATCACTGCAGCAAATGTTTGTAGCAGGAGGTGTACTGCAGCCTGCTGCTTTACAGTTTTCTCTGTGCAGTGTCTGTACAGGGAGAACATGTCTTAAGGAAAATTGGGTCCTTGCATCCTAACTGCAGCATCTGACCCTCCCTCTCGTGTGTTCCAGTAAAAAAGCATGTGTGACCCCATTCCAGGGCCTGACATCTGCTGCTGTGGCACCACAAGTTGTCCCAGGTCTCGGCACATCAGCCAGGAGCAGTTTAGCATCAGAACTTTGTGTCCGCTCCTGTGCCCGTGAGAAAGGGTCTTACACTGAAAACGTCCTGATAAGCAAAAATGTCCCTGATGAGACAGGTCAGAGTCATAGGGGACACAGAGGGATGTGCTGCCAAGCCTCCCTGAGGTCAGGGTTCTGGGCTTTCAGCCGATGGCCTCCAGTGGAAGGAAAGGTGCTGGATCACTGGAGGATGCTGTGCAAAGCCCTCTCCGTGCCATCCTGCCAGCCACTCCTCGGAGGGCACAGATGCAGATGAAATATGAACATAGCTGGAGCAAAGCAGTTGGGACAAGTGTTAATTTTTAATTATGCCACTTAGACTTAGCAGCTGCACTTGACCAAGTTTAACCTCTGCTTTGGAAAGCAAAAAGAAATCAGGTGGAGTTGTCCTCATCTTCAGAAGCCGTATCTGTGGAGCAGAGTTCCTGATCTGGAGCTGCTCCGAGGAGTTTTCTGCTCTAATTCGTGCCTTTCCCCACTGTGGTTTTCACTCTCTCTCCTGTCATCTTTTTGGGTGGATTTTTGGAACATTCAGCATTGCTCTGACTTGTTCCCCCTGACATCCCCTGTGTATGATTGTTCTGAATGCCATCGTGGTGGCAGCGTGAGCCCAGAGCCGATGGGGGCCGAGCACCCCACAGCCCTGCAGTGCACCCAGCAGCTGGGATGGGGCCGCTCTGTTACACCAAGCTCAGGTGGTACCATTACCAGAGCAGTGGAGATGCAACCTTTGGTCATGTTCCTTGAATTTAACTGCTGCAACAACACAGCAGTCCAGCCTGGGGCCTCACTCCCTGGTGCCTCCCCAGTACGTGCCCTCGCTGGGAGCTGTGTAGGAGGAGCAGTGGCTCACGTCGTTGGTTTGCCCAGGGGAGGTTCTTGCAGGCCTCTTTCTCAGCCCAGGGTGGAGGCTGGGAGCAGTGTAGCTCAGATCATCTCCTGCCAAAGGTTCTCTTGTGTGCAGAAGGTCCCTACAGCATGATGGCAACCTCTGCAGGGTAAAACAAAGGATTTTGGTACAAGTCAGTGTGAAAGAAAATGCTGAGCCTGGAGCGTTCTCCCCATTCTCTTTACAAGCAAACGTTTTCCCCAGATGATGAATATGTTCATTATATTTTACATTACGTGTAACACTGCGAAGGCTGTACCTGCAGCAAATCACAGAAGGCCCAGGAACTGGGAACTGGGAACTTCATTGCTAGCTGCAGGAGTGAAATAGTCTTTCCTGGCTTGGGGCTGGATGTGTTTACACAGATCATTAGCAGAGACAGCCAAGAGCAGGCGTGCGTGGTGCGAGCCCGAATCAGGCAGCGAGGAGGTGGGCACTTCTCCAGCCTGCTCCAGCAGCCCCCCAGGGGGCATCCGCTCCAGCTGCTCCCTTCCTCCTGTCCCCAAAGGCAGAGCCAGCAGCACAGCGTTTGCAGCTTGTACCAGCGGATGGTTCTCAGCTGGATCCCTGTCGCCTCTGTGCTCCAAACCCACCGGCTTCTTGTTCTGCAAATACAATAGGGCTCGCCGAGGTGCCCCGGAGCATGTTGTAATTTCTGCTTGGAGGGAAAACATCCCCATGACTGATGCTGGCAACCAAAGTGCTGTCTGCTGGAGCAGCTGCCACGGAAAGCAGCTGCAGCTGGTGAGACTCCATCTTGAGATTCAGGAGTTACAGCCACGGTTTGCAACCCGCTTACAAGCAGCGGGCTCCCAGAGTCGGGGACATCACGTGGAGCTTCTCCTCTCTGCTGAGAGGCAGTCAGCATTAAACTGAGCAGGTCACAGGTCCACATCTCTGTGCTGGTTCTCTGAAAGTGTGCGTGGAGGGGAGGGGCCGTGCCCCAGGCCTCGCTCGCTCTGATGGTGTTGTGCTCTCTTCCAACAGGAGGCAGCCAGGGGGTGTGTGGCGACCCGGGCATCCCATCTCACGGCATTGGGCTGGGGGATGAGTTTGGTGTGGACAGCGTGGTCCGGTTCAGCTGCGAGCCCGGCTACACGCTGCGGGGCTCCTCGGAGCGGACGTGCCAGGCCAACGGCTCCTGGAGCGGCGTGCAGCCCGAGTGCGAAGGTACTGCCCCGTCCCACCCGGGTCACCAGGGCCAGCCCAAAGTGCTCCTGGCCCTGCATCTCCTCCAAATAGCCCGTGCCCATCAGGCAGCCTTGGCTCTCAGCTTCCCATACATCTGCAGGTCGCATTGCACAGGAGGGTTTTTCACTGCATCGCCTTTTTCTGTTCTGCTCTGCCGGGCGGGATGCACTGGGGTGGTGATAAAGGGCTTCAGACACCCAGCTTCGTGCCAACATCTGGGCTGAGGTATAGAGCAAGGGGAGCCTTGGGGCACCGGTCCTCCCTTCCAGCCATCCTGAGAGTGTCACTCCCTGCAGGAATCTCAGGGGTGAATTTCTTGCTCAGCATCACCCACCAACTGGATGATCCAAAATGGCCCATTTTGGCTAAAGATCTGTGGGTTTGGTACCACTAACTAATTAACTGATGCTTTATCAAAGAAATGCATCAGAATAAGCGATGCAAACAGCCTCAAGCCTCTGTTAAAGCTGGAACTGGCACATGCAGGAGTCATTTACATTAAGCAGAAATGCAAAATGCAAATTATAATCCAGTAAGCACATTTTCGTATTTAAAAAACCCAAACCCCTTATTTTTCTATTTGAAGGAATCAAGTAAGGCCCCGTAATCCAATGTAATAAAGCCCCAGCCAGATCCTCTGAGCTGGGCTGCTTACTGCCACTGCTTTATAAAAGTGTTTAAAAATCAAATGGGGAAAGAACAAAAGCCAAAACGAGGCAGGATACCAAATGCAGGCAGACCTGGGCAAGTGCTTCTCTCCCGCTGATTTGAAAGCCAAAAGCTCAGAGAGAGTTTGTAAATGAATTGGAAATTTATTCCAAATTGATGGAGCTCTTGATTGAAAAGACACTGAATCATGTTATTAATACGCTCAGGCCTTGGTGGTGGGTGGATTTTTTTTTTTCATTCTGTTTTTTTTCTTGCTGTAGAAAGGTTCTGTTCATTAGTCTCAGGATAAATAACCCTTCAGGTTCCAGAGGCACCAAAATACGGATCCCTGGCGGATTTTTTTCATCCTTTATGAATAATAATAACATTATGCCTATAATGTACTCATTTAATGTTAAGTGCTGACTGGCCAATATAGGGAGGTAATTTACAGTGATGAGCAGTGAGCTATGTCTCTGTCATTTGCATTCACAGCGAGTTGCCTGCGCTACAGGGCGTTCTTATGGCTGCACTTTTGAGTGTTCTATTCAACTTTCTGGAACAGGTATTTCTAGGAGAGGAAAGGGAGAGATTAATTTTGGGATTGAATTCAGGGCAAACGACAATGACAGCTGAGAGCCCGGGCTGGCGTGGAGCTCAGCACCTCGGCGGGGCATCAGCGCTCCTTGGCAGCTCTCAGCCACCACAATGGAGCAAAATCAAACCCGACGGGGTCACCAGCGCTCACCTGCCCGGGGAATTCAGTGCAGATTGCTCTGCAGATTGCCTGCAACGTGAGCACGGGGGGTCTCAGCCCGCTCAGCTGCAGGTGAGCACGTCAGTGTGTGGGCGTGCAGAGGACACTGTGCACATCCCACACTGTGAGTAGAGGGGAAGGAGAGAGCTTCTCCCTGCCTTCAGAGACAGAAAGTTGTTATGCTCTGAGCAGCTACAAACACTGCTTGTCCTTGCAGTCGGGGCTGGTGCTGTCGGTGCTCTCTGCATCAGCACAGGGGTGGGGGAGGTGGCAGCACCGGGCATCGGGGTGGCCTTAACCTCTTGGTGCTGGCACCTTTCACTCACTCAGATATTTCCATGAAAAGCAAAGGAATAGGGAGGTAGGAGGAAACCACAGTTGATTTTTCCAAAATGTACAAATGATCTGAAATTCAATTAATTGGAGAGACTCATCCTAGGAGTCCTGCTTCGGTCTGTTTTACACAGCTCTGTTTTGTTGTGAGCAGCTCCCTGAGCTTGCTACAAATCACACATTTCAGGGCTCATTTAGCATTCATTTCCAGCACGTTTTTAAGATGTGAATGGCATTTTAGATGTTTTTCCTTCTCTCTCCTCCTTCCTGGTGCCCCGTTTGCGCTCTGCTGTGTGCTCCCTCCTCCTCCCAGAAGCTGAGCAGAATAGTTGGTGTTACGGTGTTTATTGTTTCACCAGATGAATTAAAACTGCATCCACAATGAGATGGAGCCCTGGCTGCTCCTCAGCAGTTTCAGAAGACAGAAATGTGTTTATTTAAAGCGATAACGCAGGAAAGGAACTGAGTTTTGTCTCAGTGCAGTCTGACTGCTGAGGACACGGGAGGTGGCAGGGCTGGGCTTTGGGCTCGGGCTGCTTTTTCCTTTCTCTCTCTGCGTAGTTAGGTGGAATATGGGTTACTGGTTAAATTAAACAGCATGGAAATTACCAGCCCTGGAGCAAAGGCTGTGAGGCTCCCCAGGCTCTCGTTCAGCAGGATGCTCTGCTGATGTGTCAGACATCATTAGGAGAGCGTCGCGGGCGGGCGGTCAGATGGCAGCAAAGCCCTGAAGAAGGATCGATGGTGATGAAGATTAGGTCAGTGGGGGACACACAAAGGACACGCTGTTCACACGCCACCTCGAGCAGAGTCAGACGTGCCCTGGGCTCTGGGACAGCAGTTATCAGCCTGAAGCTCTCCCGTGCTGCAGGATCGGAGGAGCAGCCTTGCAGCTCCTCGCAGAGCAGCACTGAAACCGCTGTTGCGCGGGGCTGGGGGGTGTTCAGGTCTGCACCAGGTGGCAGCGTTTCCCCTTGCCCTGCCCATGGATGCTGCCTTAGTTAAGGGACATGGCTGGGGAGGGGGCTCGGTGGCCTTGGCTGAGCCCATCTGAGCACTGCTCGCTCTGAGCAGGGCCCGGAGATGTTCTTTTCCCCAGCAGCTTCTCGCAGTGAAACATGTAGGAAGAGGCAAAGGAAGGTGAGGAGGGGAACTGCAATAAGCTTTGCAGAAGAAAAGGTGTGTGGATGGGAATTAAATTAATTTCTGCTGATCTCTGGAGCGTCCCTGAGCTTTGCAGTGTGTTACGTAGCAGAGGCCGCTTTGCAGAGCACAGGGGAAGCAGCAGTGGCTGCCAGCAGAGCACAGAGCTCCCACCCCAGGGCAAGCAGCAGGACTGCAGGAGGGCTCAGGAACACATTTTTGGGTGTTTGCTTCCCTCTGTGCCATCTCCTGTTAGAGGAGCTGGGAGCCTGAGTATTCATCCCACTGCTTGGCCTGAGGCTACTGGGAAAATCCCATTCTTCGGAAGCTCTCCTGGAGCTGCCCCCATCCCTCCCATGCCTCAGGAAGGGGTTTTGGATCGTGGATCCCTTCTCAGGGATGCAGCAGCATCTCCCCAGCAGCACTTGTGCTTGAAGCACTCTGCAGACAGCGGCTGCTTTGCTGGTGCTGCTCTCTGCCATGTTCTGGGTGGCACAGGTGCTCTCCTGTCTCTGGCAGATGCCGATGGCATTTAGCAGCCTCTCCGGGGTGTTTGCACAAAAAGGACTTCCTAAAAATGACTGTAGGAACAAAATTTACTTTTGATAAAGGAACAAACCGAGAAACCCCGTGGTGGAGAGTTCTGCAATAATAATTTCCTGAAATGTTTCACTTGTGAAGAAGCAGCAATGCCAAGAAATCCCCATTTGATGCAGCCGATTTTTAGGTTATTTTCTTAAATTTTGACTTAGCTTAAAGATGATTGGGTTTGAAATGCTTCAGGAGATGTGAGTGGATATGACTGTGGGACTTCCAGAGTCTTTAGGATTTTTACTCTGTTAAAAAAACAGTGCCAAAACCAGTTTCCTTTTGGGGTCTCATCCATTTTTCATCTCCCACTGGAGCCAAAGGGAGTTCTTTACCCACTCACTGCTCACTTGAGTGATTCGATCCTATATATATTTAATTTACGATTTTAAAAGTTTAAGCCTTTTCATCCTTACACTGACAGCTTCTTTTATATCCGGACCACAGAGGCTGCAGCTGATGTACACAGCGATGAAACCGTTTCCATAAGCCTCCTTTAGTCACAGAAGGACTATTTTGGGGTCACTCCTGCATGCTGGGCCCCGAGCACAGGTGGAGGAGGCTGGAAAGGAGAGAAGAGCTGGTGTGGGCCAGCACTGAAATAGTAATTCCGAGCTTTTTCTGGGAGGATGGGATCTGCCTTTGATCCCAGCATCTATGGGATGACACAGACACTGGCTGCATGAGGAGCCTGTAAGGAGAGAGCCCCATGATTTTAGTGCCATGCAGAGTTGCTGTGCACACAGCCCAGAATAGTGATTAGTTTCCTCCTGTCACACAGCTCCGTCTCCACCGAGCCCATGTGTTAACAGGCTGTCAGCAAACCAAGCTGCAAGCAGGAGGAAGGCTTCTCTCCTTGCCTCAGTGCCCCGCGCTCGCTGCCTTCCTGCTGCCACCTGCAGCTGTGTTTCCAGGGCAGAATGGCAGCGTGCTGGGTGTCTGTGTGTGTCCCAGGGTGGGGGGTCCCTGCCGTGTGCACAGAGCGGGGCTTTTGCACAGGGGGTGGCACGTTGCTGGGGAGGGAGTAAGGAATTCCCTTGTCAAAGGCTTCTGCCTTTCCTTGAGCCATGGGATTTTCATGTATGCCCTGTAATTTCAGAGTAAATGAGGGCTGGGTGCAATTATTGCAGGGGCTTATTGTGTCAGGGCAGGGCTGCGTGCACCACTGTTCACTCTGATCCCCTTTTATTGCTGCGGTGCCTCAGACACAAAACTTGTGAACCGAGCTGGGAGGGCTCAGCAACAAGCAAGCACCAAACCTCTTCCTGCAGAGCCTCCTGCTCTGGCTGCTTGGTGGCCAAACTGCAGGCTGGAAGCCTTGGTTTCTATTTTTGTGAGTTTTTTTGTGGTTTTATTGTGTGTTTTTTTTGGTTTTTTTTGTAACTTTGCCCTTTTGCTTTCCAGTTATATCCTGTGGGAACCCAGGAACCCCCAGCAACGCGAGGGTGGTGTTCAACGACGGCTTGGTGTTCTCCAGCTCCATCATCTACCAGTGCCGGGACGGCTATTACTCCACCGGCGTGCTGAGCAGGCACTGCACCGTGAACGGGACGTGGACGGGGAGCAGCCCAGAGTGCACAGGTGGGCACTGGGATGGGTTCCTGGGTGCTGAGCTGCAGACTGCCAGGCTCTCAGGGCAGGCACTGGGTGCTCGCTGTGCTCAGGAGCTGGGCTGAGCTGCCTGCAGCCTCTCTGAGTGCCTCGTGGAATGCTCTTGCTCTGGGTTTGTATTTTCCTGCTGGGTGAAGGGAGTTCTCTAGCAGTTTTCTCCACTTGCTGCAGCCCAGCTCTGCACTCGGGGGGTTACATCCTGCCCTAAAAAGTGTTTGGGACCACCGAGCTCTAGGGATTGCAGCTCCGGAAAAAGGAGGCGAGGGATGGGGAGCCAGAAATGTTTCTTTCTGTTCCTTTGGCAGTGATCAACTGTGGTGACCCCGGTGTGCCAGCCAACGGCATTAGGCTGGGCAGTGACTTTACCTACAACAAAACAGTGGTGTTCCAGTGCACGCCTGGGTACATGATGGAGTCAGACAGGGCATCCTCTCTGACGTGCACAAAGGACCGAACCTGGAATGGCACCAAACCTGTCTGCAAGGGTAAGGCTGGCTGCTGTAAGGGTTGGAGGATGTAAGCTGTGCAGCTATCAGTCACCACAACACAGCTGGGAGGGAGGGATTGCTGCTATCCCCATGGTAGGAAAGGAAAAGTGAAGCATAGAGAGCTAAGTGACTCTTCACAAAAACTCAGATCAGACTTGAATGAGGCTTTCTGTTTTGCAGGCACACACTTTTTTGGCATCATCTGAAAGCCTGAAAAATGCTTCTTCCAACTCCTTTCATTATTTCTCCATTCTGAGATTGCCTCTGTAATTCAGAGATAGGAGAGAGAAATAATAGAACAGTTTCAGGACATGCTGGATCTCTTCTGCCAGTGTTTTACTCTCCCACCAAGTGTAGATAAGGCTTGTAGCAGAATCTGTGGACTTCTTTGCAATCTGGAAAATTCACCTGTCATGATTCTGATATAAAGGCAGACCACGTAGAAACTTCCAAATATACTCCAGTTCCTTCAGAGGCTGTAAAGAGCAATTCTCACACTCCTCTTTCATTCTCACCACTGAGCTAATGTTGCAGGAGTAATACAGAGTGTGGCCAGAGTCTCATTTGGAGGCCGGGTTGATTTACATGAGCTTAGCATCTTTCCCAGTGCTCCCCTGAGCTGAAAAGCAAAGCACTGCAAAAATGTCATCTGAAAACACCCCGGAGTGAATGAAATACAGACTGGTTATTGATTCAGCTGCTAATCTGAGACTCAGCCAGGTTGTCCAAAATCCATGAATCTTTCAGGGAGTCTTAGATGAGTTTTTGCTCTAAGTCAGACTGGATTTTTCCCTTCACTTGGAAGCGAACACAGACTCAGAAATCTGACTTTGAGATTTGGGATTCGGTTCACTCCAAACTTCAAAGGAAAATCCTGGGGTTTACAACTGCACATACAGCTGGAAAAGTTTGCACAGCCCCCTGCTAGGCCCATCCCAGGAGATTTTTTGAGAGCAGCATATAACTTTGATCCTACATGAATTTGCTTGTTAATGGAAATAGCTATGCTGAGAAGTCAAGGGAACTGAGTAGTGCCTTTGTTTTGCATTCAGCTATCATCTGTAAATCCCCACAAGCCATCCCCAGTGGCAAAGTCGTGGGCTCGGATTTCAGCTGGGGCTCCAGCGTGAGCTACGCCTGCCTGGAAGGGTATCAGCTGTCCCTGCCCGCCGTGCTCACCTGCGAGGGGAACGGCACCTGGAGCGGGGAGATCCCCCAGTGTTTCCGTGAGTCAGCAGCCTCTGTGTTCAATTTGTGTTGGGACAGGGATGGTGCTTACAGATGTGGATGCAGTCACTCCTCCCCTTTGTCTGTAGGTGTGAGGTCAGGTTTGCAGCAAGCCTGAACACCTTGCATCCTCTGTCCATGAAACATGTTTAAAACTCTTGGCTGTCTGTCCGTGTGTCTCCGTAGTGACTGAGTCTTCTGAAATCAGAGCTCCTGAAACTGCCAAAAGTGATGAGAAAAACCCTTTGGCAAAGGGCACGGTGGTGTTGCAGCAAAATTTAGGAATGTTTCCTGGAGGCAGAGCTTTGGCTGAGTGGAAACCTGTGTACTTGATAAAATAGCTAATGCAAAAAATTAGTTAAATGTCTCGTAATGATAAAGGCAGATTTGAGTTTCTTTTCTTGGCTGAATGGCTGGCAGCTGCACAATAGCCATTTTCATATTAAATCATACAAAGCCCTCGCTGTGTTCCTTGCACCTTTCCCTGGATCTTGTGTAATTAGTGGGCTTTCTGTGTGACATGGAACCATACAGCAATTTGACATCGTGCAATTAGAGACGTGTTTTAAAGCTAAGCACGCTGCTAGGGGAAAAAAAAGGAAAAGGAAAAGATGGGGAGAAGGTGGAAGTTAATTAACAGCAATTGGCAAAAGGAGAGAATTACAAGGAAAGTAGTCAGCAACGCCTCCTGCCACTGGTAATCCCCTAGTCAATGGCAGAGCTTGATGGCAGTAAGGGTTGGGCCATGAGCAGCCCCATCGTGAGCTTATTAACATCCCTTGCTCTTCGGGAGGTTCATCACAATCCCCTGCTCTCTGCCTGTTGCAGCTGTGTTCTGCGGAGACCCCGGGATCCCCGCCCAGGGCAGGCGGGAGGACCGCGGCTTCACCTACCGCTCCTCGGTCTCCTTCTCCTGCCTGGCCCCGCTGGTGCTGGTGGGCTCAGCCCGCAGGTTCTGCCAGTCCGACGGCACGTGGAGCGGCACCCAGCCCAGCTGCATTGGTAAGGGGATGCTCTGCCTTGCAGCTACAAGCAAAGAGTTGTTGTTTGCGTTTGCTTTTACAGAAAAGGGTTTTTTTTTGTTGTTTTTTTTTTTTTCCGTTTCTGGGTTTGAAGTCCCATTTCTGGGACTGAAAATGCAATTTTCAGCAAAGAGCAGCCGTAGGTTGTGGTGGAGTGTGGCTGATCTGTGCACAGAAACTGCAGCAAAATCCAGTTCTGCCCAAACGGTGCACCTGAGAGCTCCTATGTTCTCTGCTGCATTTGAATTATACCCAGACTGGCATAACAGCAGCTCCTGGACCATGGAGGTGATGTATAATACAGGGGGCAAAATCCTGCAGATTGCTTTGCCTAGCTGTAATGCTGGTATTCAGGTGGAAATCTCCACCCATTCTTCATGTGTCTGTTTTCTGGGGCTTCCAGAACCCTTTGAAACCTCAGGGATGTGTATAATCATGATTGGTCTCAGTGGTCTCCACCAATTTCCAACTCTGGCTGCAGTCGTGAACTCCTGGGCTCTGTGCTCGCCATCACCACCACCAGCAGCACGCTGCCTGCCCAAAGCTGGGGCACAAACCAACCTCAGACCATTTTCTGCTGTCCTCAGGCATTCTGGCTTGCTAGCTGCATCTTGAATGTATCACCAGTTGTGTTACTGTAAAGTGCTCGTGGTCTGAACACCACTCTGGATGTTTCCTGTTGGTGTGCCCAGGAACTTCTCACAAGCAGGCAGCTGAGAGCACCTGCCTCCTGTTGGAAATTTGTAATTTAAATGCTAGTGCCAGGTTTCTCCCTAATGTCTCGTTGCTTTTTTGCAAACCTTTATCCAGGACAGTGTCGTACACGCGTGGCACCCGGTGCTGCAGAGCCACGTATGACCCTGCAGTGGTCAAACACAGCCAGCAGCTCTCCCTGCTGCCAGGGAAAGGTCTCCCCAGAACAAACCATGGGAAGGGGAAGATGTGTGTCTGCAAAACCCTGACCTGAAACATCCCCTTCCAACGCAGGCAGCCAGACCCAAAGGGCTCTGTTGAGTCAGATCCCATCCATTTTTGAGGCACAGTGGATGGGCAGCAGTGTCAGAGCCCTGGGTGCAGCCAGGCTGTGCCCTCTGCCCTGCGCCATCCATCACCTCCACCTCACCCAGCCAGTGGGGCTCCTCTGTGATTTATTTTAGACACTGACTTATCTGGGGGCTTCCATGGAAACTGCATCAGTGATGAATGACACAAGCTCAGCAGAGCTGAATGACGGAAAATGAATTAGCTCGTGTGCTGCAGCCCCAGGTCGGCCGCGTTCCGTGTCCCTTGTTGGGTGACTCACTGCAGCTCCAAGGACCTGGGGAGAGCATCAAGAAGTGCATCATGCTTCAGGGTGAAGGGACAGGTTGGTTAGATCATAAGGAAGAACGGCATCCAAATAACTGAGCAGGTTGTTGGGTGCAGAAGGTGTGCTCCATTTCCCTGCAGCAGGGAGTGACAGGCCACTGCTGCTCCCACTGGGTTGGATGGTGGAGGCTGGTCTTTGAGAGTTTATTGCTCATCTTGCACAATCCTGTTAATTGGAGTGTTTTGACTGAGTGTAGAGGGCTGTTGGCTGTGGGTAGTGGTCCTTCTCATTGCATGTTGGGGAAAAAAGACTGGGAACACAGAGCAGCATCCCATCGGAGAGACTCCACGATGCTCCAGGGGTGTGATAACACAGCTGTCCCCTTGCTGGGTACCAGAGCGTCCCTGTGGGGGGCACAGGGGCTTGGCTCAGTCCTGTGATCCCAAGGAGCAGGGATCTTGCTGCTGCTGAGTGCCTTTCACGCCAAAAATTCAGTTTCTTTTGCTCAGTTTGGGATGCTGATAATAATGTAATGCATCTCTGCCTCAATCCCATTGATGTGCTGCTTCTGTCGACATGCTGGAAAAAAAAAGAGATAAATGCTAAAAGAGTAGCAGCAAGTATTCCTGCTGAATTGTGTGTATTCATCTTCTGATAGATAGAGACCAAACGAAGCATAAAGAGAGATTATGCATCTGAGATGCATTAAAATTCCCAGCCCCCAGCTGTCACTAGGCTGAGAGGTTCCAAGGTGAGCGGCCAGAGATGGCTGAGCCGGGCGCAGGAGGACGGGGTCCTTGGAGCAGGAGGGGCACAGTGCTGCCGTGCTCCCAGGTGTGGAACAGGGCAGAGAAGTGTCTCTGAGACAGGATTTATGTTCTCACTTTTTCTCCTGGGTGATGGAGTGCCTCTGGTTATGTTGCGTTGCAACCAGCAGGGATTCAAGCAACGAAAATACCTGTGTATTTTTCCCTGTTGCTACGTACTCCTCCTGTAGCACAATATTTCTGCCACCTTGCAAAAGCACAGCGGGGCCGTGCTGTGCCGGAGCAGGGGAGGCAGAGCCCTGGGGGGCTCCCACCACCGTCCCTTAACGCTCTCCCTCTGCTCTCCCCTCTCAGACCCGAGCCTGACCACGTGTGCAGACCCCGGCGTGCCGCTCTTCGGGATGCAGAACAACTCGCAGGGCTACCAGGTACTGCCGGGCTGCTCCCGGGGGAGCGGGGCATTGCCTGGGGCTCCTGGGTGCCTCCCAGCGCCTCGGCAGGGGATTAGCCAGAGATGCGTTATTTATGATATTAATTACAGCGCTAATTAATAGTTATTAGTGTAATTAGTATTCACATTGGAGACACAATTTCCATTCATTTTCAGACTGAATCCTGTAGGTGGTTTTCATAATCCATACAGTATGAAGTCAGAGGAAGAGAGGAGACCACCAGAGCTGTTCCATGGGGCATTCCACCTCCGCTGCCCATCTGCTGCTGCAGCAGAGCCAGGCACGGGGTTGGGGTGTTCGGTGTCAGGTGGCTGCTCCTGCCAGGATCTTCCAGTTTTGCTGCTAATTAGTTATCTTAATCTTGGGGTTTAATGAATTACTTCTAGTCTTTAGTGAATCCTGAGACACCCCAAGCCTGGCTTCTGTAAGGGAAGTCTGGGAGCTGCACGCCCCATGGGGATGAGGTGGGGCTGCACAGGGAGCTCTGGGGGAGCTGTGCCTCTGGAGGTGGTGCCCTGGGGACCTCTGCAGCAAAGTGTCCAGGAGTGAGCGTGACACAACCCAACCACAGTCAGCAGAGAAGGGGCCCGCATGGTCCAGCCCTGCTTGGGACAAAGGGAAGATGCTCAAAGCCTTACCTGGTAGCTTTATCCCAGCATATCCGGATTGAAAAGCAAATCTTGTTGCAGTCGCGGGGCTCACAGTCAAACAGCATCACACCGAGTCTGTCTGAAGTGCTTCTGCATTGTAAGCACGGGTGAGTTACATTGCTCCAGAGGGCTCAGTGTTTTGTCTCCTATTGAAACAGGTGGGAAGCATCATTTTCTTCAGGTGCCAGAAGGGATACCTGCTGCAGGGCTCCACCACCAGGACCTGCCTCCCCAACCTGACGTGGAGCGGCGTGCAGCCCGACTGCGTCCGTAAGTGCCAGAGAGCAGTGGCAGGGTGCCTTTGAGCCTGCTGTTGTCTTCTGTTGTGGCTTGCCATGGGAATTGCTGGCTCTGAAGAGCTGGTAATTTCTTGGGAGAGCTCTGAAGAAACACATCCTTGGAGAAAAAGGGAGACGACATGGTCGTTTCTCTACTGACATGATTATGCCAGCAGCCACTTCTGGTTTCAGATAAGATTTTTTTTTTAAATTCTCCCTTCCTCAGAGTCATGGTTTGAGGTGAGACTTTGTTTTGTGCTTCTGAAACCACATGTGATGGCTGAGATGTGAGCTCATGCTCCAGGCTCCGTGGTTAACACTCAGCCAGAAGGGTTCTCCAGCAGAGCCATGTTCTCCTCATCTTCAGCAACGTGTTGCTCTTCCTTTTAAGCTGTCCATCACCTTCTCCCGGCTATACCAGGAGGAATTTGAGCTAATGTACTTAAGCTGTAATATCCAGCATGGCCTCTGTATCACAAGCACTACAAAGCTTCCCCCTCTCCCTGGTGGGGTGATGTGTTGGTGAGACAGTTCTCAGAGCACACACTGTGGGGGAGCACGCTGAGAGCAAAAACTCCACCCAGGGGCACTGGGGAGAGGGCAGTTGTGCTGGAAGGCAGCTGCCCTTCCTCTCTGCTCACCATGGTGAAGGGAATGTGAGCCCAGATTCACAGGATGGCCGGGTTGCAGCAGCAGCTGTGTCTGTGAGATTTTTCTCCTGGTGCTAGGTGTATTGAAACAGAAGATGTTTTTTGCTTCCTCGTGCTACTGAGGGCTGCGGAGTTGTTGCCTTCTCCACCTGCAGCACAGGAGCGTGGGGCTGGATGTGGTCACTGCTCAGGTGGTGCTGGGGGCAGCTCGGAGCCAGCGCTCCTGGATGTGAGCTCCGTCAGTCCCTCAGCCTTTCTGGGTTTTATTTTTCATCTCCTATAAAATGAGGATGAAGATAATGCCTTTTGAAGGCTGCCGAGGATTTGTTTTCATTCATGAGTGGTTTGAGGGCTACAGAAAGGGGAAATTTATGGTGTGGGTGCGAGCGAGCTTCCTGGTGCTGTGATTGATGAGCTCTGTGCCATCACTTCTCGAGGGAGGTGGTGACACGTCCACAGCACGGCACAGCCACGCGCTCTCTGGTGGCACACAGCTGGATGAGCTCGGCCTGGGTTCCCCTGGGCCACCTCCTGGAAGCTGTTGAGCAATTGCAGGAATTTATGGCTATTGCACGCTCCTGAGGAGCGGCTGTGTGACCCCGTGAAGAGGCAGGTGCAAATTAATAGCAGGACAATGGTCCCATGGAGAGAGGTTTTATAAAACCAGATCTGTAATGCACCCCCTGGAATTGCTGGTTTAACTGTGGGGGCCTTGATGTCCTGCAGAGGCACGTTTTGGCCATGGGACATGTTGCTGGGATGAAGATGAAAAGAGAGGAGGAAGGTGGCTGCTCAGTTTCTTTCCCTGGCCTTCCCCAGGTGCAGCTGCAGGGGAAGGGAAGGCGTTACAAACACTTCCATCCTTGCTCCCTCAGCTCTGGGAGGATGAGCTGGGCTTTGTCCTCCTCCATGTGTCAGCACAAGGTCTTCAGCATCATTTGGTTTGGACTTCTTTTCTTTAGAAGGTGAGGGATAATGGAGCCTGTTTTTTTCAGTCAGAATTGAGTGAAGCATCCCCTGAGAGCTTCAGCCAGGAAGAGCAATCTAGCCAGCGAAGCATGGGAAATGGTCTCATTAATTCTTCTGGCTGGTAAAAATCCAGGCATGGCATTGTGTCCCTCAGTGATCAGAGGAAGCTTTTGCTGAAAAACGCTCTTCTGAGAGAATTGTGTCCCTGATGACATCACTGGTGACACTCTTCTGCCTTTCTGTGTGTGACCGCCCGCTGTATCGCGTCTCTGGTTTTGTGCTTTCCAGCTCACCACTGCAAGCAGCCAGAGACCCCCTCCCACGCCAACGTCGGGGCTCTGGATTTGCCATCTCTGGGCTACACCTTGATCTATTCCTGTCAGAGCGGGTATTATCTCACCGGAGGATCCGAACATCGAACCTGCAAAGCAGATGGCAGCTGGACAGGAAAACCGCCCATCTGCCTCGGTAAATCTCTGAGCAGCATGACCCTTGGCTTTGGCCTCCATCTCTGCAGAGGGGGGTTTGCAGCCCGAGAGAAAAGAGCCGCATTCTCTTAGAGCTGTGATGGTTCTTTAGAGAAGTTGTGGGCTTGCATGGCTGAGCTGGTTGCAGAGACACAGCTGTCACAGGGTCTTGCACAGACCCCAGAAAAGAGGCAGGAGACAGAGAGAGGGTTTTCTGCTGTGTTTTGGGCCTAGGAACATCTGCGCCAGATGAACCTTGGTCTGTACCCTACCTACCTGCCACTTGCCTCGAAGCTCAAGTCTTGGGTCAGGATCACACAGCCTTGAAATACAGCTGTGTGGCTCCTGGGGAGCATGGGCGCTGTCTCTGGACCCTGCTTTGGAGCAGATGGCAAGGCAGTAAGCAAAAGCCTCGTGCCATCTTAGTCTGCAGGGGGCTGGGCAGGACCCCAGCTGAAGCCCCTGTGTTGTACGTAGCCCCGTTACGTGCTCGAGCACTGTCAGGCGAAGGCTGCCCTTTATGAGCACCACCAGAGCAGGGGTGTCTCACCAGGATCAGATGCAGCAATACTCACAGGGTTTGTTCCTCTCTTCCAGCTGACATCCGCCCCAGCGGCCGGCCGGTGGGCACTGCGCGGGACCCGCCGCTCTCCAGGGTCTCAGGTACGTGGTGGGGGTGGCACTGGGCACTGCCCCGTGGCAAAGGACCAGGAGTGTCCCAGAGCAGCCAGGAAACCAGCTGCTCCTGCACATCTAACGCTGCTGGGCTGGTGGAAGCAGCCTGAGTGCCCCATCCTGTTCCTTCATGCTTCGCTGCAGAGCAGACAGCAGCCTCCAGGGAGCCGAGCAGCAGCATCCGCTGAACTCCCCAGGGCACTCCAGAGACTCCAGGATATTTTACATTAGAGCTTTTCTGAAACTTTGTTTTATTTTTGGTTGTTTTTTTTTTTTTTTCAGGAACACATTTTTAGGTTTTGTTTGTTTTTAAAACTTTCACGGCTCGGAACAACAAAATTAAAGTCATCAGCGTGTTTGTTCTCCTCTCTTTGGCTTTGTACTCCGTGATGATAGCACAGAGAGTGGGTGGGATTTGAGATATTTAAATACATATTTTTGAATTCAAGGGAAGAAAGAAATCCACTCTATTTTGATTTCTGAAAAATGGAAATAAGTGGCAATGCTCTTGTGTTTCTCTGTCCCCAATTGCTGTGGATTCCAGTGCCCGCTGATGTGTTTGCAAGAAACTCCCTCTGGAAAGGCTCCTATGAATACATGGGGAAAAAGCAGCCTGCAATGCTGTCTGTCACTAGCTTCGACCCTGTCACCAGTAAAGTCAATGCCACTTTAATAGACCACAGCGGCGTGGAACTCCAGGTTTCTGGTAAGGGAGCTGACGTGGCCGTTTGTGGGGATTAATGCTCACCGTGTTGTAGGAAATGGTATCGCTGGGCAAGGAGCAGCGTGCTCTGTTATCTGAGTGGTGTGGGTTTTCTGATTGGACTTGACAGAATACCCAAGTTAGAAGTCTCCAATCTTTGTCTGGGCGAAGATGAACAAATCCTGGACCTGAGTTTGCTTTGATTCATCCCAAAAGGCAGCACAACCCAGTTCATTGACTTGTAATTTAATACAAACAGTGACATGGCACACGTGCCCCTTGCCCCTGCCCTCCAAGCAGCACTGTGTTTCTGATCTGGTGTCACATACTGAACATTGACAGCTGAGTCTCTTCCCACATGCACAATGTCTGTAATATGCTGAGGGGACAGATGTGGGGTTGTGAATTTGCAGTGTGTTTCCAGGTGCATCCCACTGATAGGTGTATAGGAAGAGCTGTTGCTTCCCACTCTGAGAAAGTGAATTACTTCAAATTTGAATTGAGTTATTATGATGTAGTGATTACAAGTCACTTATTTTCCAGGCATTTACAAGAAAGAAGATGTGCACCTGCTTCTCCAGGTTTATCAGATAATGGGGCCAGTGGAGATCTTTGTAAACAAGTTCAAAAATGATAAATGGGCTCTAGATGGACACGTAAGTGCTTGGACACCTCACACACAAAGTCCACACAACTCACACCATCGCTGTCATAACCCCAGCTTTCCTCTCACTGCAGCTGGGGGAACAGCTTTGCAGCCTTGCAGCTGCATGTTTTCTTTCTGCCCTCTGCTTATCTGGATCGGGTTATCTGTAGGTCTTCCAGATAGCGCCAAAGGAGAAACCAGCACCATTAATTCCACCTTAACATTTTATATCTGTTAAGCATCAAGTTAGAAGAGCTAATCTTCCCATATGGAGTCAGCTTCTCACCCCAATTTCTGTGTCTGGTAGCTTCCCATGCCCTGTAGAGATCCCCTGGAGCTTAGAAGGAGTGTGCATCTGATTGACCCGTGGCCAGTCATAGCTCAGGGCCATCACTATCCCTGTTGAATCAGCAGCGTGTTCAGTACTTTATCACAAACAAGATGTTTTCCCCCCTCCTTGAGATGTGAGAGTCATAACAAGTTGTTGGGCAGTTAGACTTCTTAAAAAATGCCGGGTTTTTCTGGGGAGTTGAATTCAATTAATGCTGTGCATGAAGTTTAGAGGGACTGTGACAAGATGGGTGCTAAAAGCCCAGGGAAGCGTTGAACAAATCTGTTAATCTCTGGTCTTGTATCCTTGCAGGTCTCATCAGAGTCATCCAGTGGCACATTTGTGTACCAGGGCTTTGTGCGTGGCAAAGGGTTCGGGCAGTTTGGTCTCCAGAGACTGGGTAACCTTCCCCTTACTAACAGTTCTTCCTGTAATTGCTGATAGCTGCATTTTGGTGGTAGTGGAGGTTTTCAAGCAGGAAACATTTCTACTGTCCCTGGCATTAATTTTCAACCCTGCTGGGCCAAATCAGTAAGGTTAATCTGTTTACATCTGTTTTTAATTGCGCTCCTAAATAAACGATGATGCCTAAACTAGGCTAGATCTCTAAACCACTCTTGCTTCAAGTCAGAAGCTTTTGATTTCCTTTTGCAGCAGCACTTGTACCCCTGTTTCTCAGTCATGGAAGATGCAACCTGTAACTCAAGCAACCCCCGCTTCCTGCAGCGGTGTTTTGAAATGTGGTTCCTTTTGCTGTGTTTCAGACATCAGCATGATGGAAAATGATCCAGAATCAATAGGACACCATTTTGCATCAAACAGCAGTTCTGTGGCAGCTGCCATTCTTGTGCCTTTCATAGCCCTGATTATTGCAGGGTTTGTGCTTTATCTCTACAAACACAGGTGGGTTTCAGGAATGGTGCCAGTAAGTGAAACAAAATAAGAGGGCTGACAGAAGTATTTGTGAGCTTGGCTTAAAAGCACTCCCTCTAGACCTGGTTTCTCATTTAGTTCAGAAAGTAAAAAAGTAACAGCGCAAGTGTGCATGGGGGGGCAAGGGTGTTAGGAGAGTGTTGAGGGCTTTTATGACCATCAGTAAGATTTGCAGCAACATTAAGTGGGATAAGGCAAAGTAAATTTCATACTTCAGCTTTGCATATGTTGTAAATTACTGATTTCTCCTGATCAGTGCATTGCTATGGAAATGTTGCTGCACTTCAAAGCATTGTGTGGACTGGCTGCTCTGCAGAGGGAGCATGCTTAGGACTATAGCAAAACCCAGAGAGCTTCCTGTACCACAAATCTGTAATTAGATTTGCTATAGATCCCTTCTGCCTTTCCCCCAGGTGTTTACCTTCTTCAAAAGCAGTTTTTTTCCTTTCCACTGACTTTGTCAGTGCTATTCTGCTGGGAACAGCAAGAGTAGCCGTGACCTCTCTGGATTTTTCTCTCTGGCATCCTGTAGGAGAAGACCAAAAGTCCCATTCAATGGCTTTGCAGGCCATGAAAACACCAACGTCCGAGCAACATTTGAAAACCCTATGTACGACCGAAACCTGCAGCCCACAGACATCATGGCCAACGAGACAGAGTTCACAGTCAGCACTGTGTGCACAGCTGTATAGCACTCGTCCCCTGTGTGGTGAGTGAGCAGAAAGGGGACGTGAGAGTGGGACGGGGCCACCGTGCTCCTGTCCTACCCTCCCCCAGCCTGGCTGAACTGGTCATGGATAAAATACTGGTCTGCTGCTGAGTGGGTCTGTGTGCTGCTGGCCGCTGCTGCAGCCCTCCCTGATGGTGTCTCGTTCCCACCTGCAGGCTGTTCAGAGCCTTGTGTTTGTCCCAAGCTGGATCAGTGTGGTTCAAAGGAGCACTCTGCTGTTCAGATTGCCCAGGAGATGTCTGCCCAGGGCAAGACCCAAACCAGCATTGCCATCTCTGGGGGTCAGGTGCTCAGCTGGAGCATGGCCTCTTGGGGACCAGTGGCAAACCAAATCCCAAATATCCCTGTGATGAGAACAATCACCAGGGAGGGAAGGAAAAAATGAATCTCTAGGGGAGATCATGCGCTGTGTGGTTCCAGACAGGGCATTTTGTTCAGTGGTACAGAAGGTACAGAGGAGGGTAAACCAAGGGGTTTAAAAGTTCTACTGTATAGGCACAGAGGAATAACTAATGTAGACAAAAGCACCAAGCAGCCCTCAAGGGCACTTCTAGACTGGCAAGTTCTTAGTTTGAAACAGCAAAGCTATTGTGTGTTTTCTCAATGTTTCTTTGTGTAATAACAAACTATTTCCTTCTCTCTCACCCTTTCCATTGTCCCAGATTCCTCCGGGGTTGGTATCTAGCAGATGATTGTGTTTCACCTCACTAGTCTCCATTCATTCCCTCCCCATCTCCCTCCTCCCAACCTTGTTGAGGCTGTGGAGAAGCTGCTACACCTTGTTGGACTTTGTGTTAACTCCTGAGAGACTGCTGGGTTGTCCTCCGTCATCCCACCCTCTGCGTCCTGCCGTGGATCATGAAGCCAACCAAAGGTCTGCTCTGCTCAGCTCCTCTCTCCCACCCTCCCCGTGGGCTTCGGCCCGATGTCAAGATCTGGGGAAGTGGAGGGCCTGGGAAGCGAGGTGATGGATCAGTGTGCTGCAGGGAGCAGCAGGGTATGGGGGGTCTCCTCCGCTTTTGGGAGGGTCTTGGACAACGCAGGGATGAACACAGGTTGTACTGCACAAGGTGCTGATTGGGGTTAATGGAAAATACCAGTATGGGCCAAGATGAGTACTTGCTTTGTCTTTAGTTTTATGGGTTATTTGTGGTTTGTCTAAGCCAGGGCTTTTGCAGAAGTTTTCAAATGGGACCTTTTCAACGGAAAAAGCAAAACTTTTTGAGCCTTTCTCCCCTTCCCTGTATTTAATTTTCCTCTGTTTGTTCTTGTTGGGTTTCTTCTGCCCCTGTGTTCGTTTACGCATTGCCTCTTTGAACCTGAGGCTGTTTCCAGGGCTGGTGAGGAAACATCCCTCCAGCTCTGGCTTCCTGCTGGCAGCTGCTGATGTTGGCCATGCCCAAACACCCTAATAAGAAAACTGCTGACAGACGTGAAGGAACAAAAACCTCTTTAAAAATAACTCTAACAAATACTGATCCCCCCCCACTAGTAGCATTCAAAAGCCTTTGCCCTTTCCATATTGATCCTCCAAATGGCAATGCAATAAGAGTTTTAATTTCTATCCAAAGCTCTTCCCTTTATTTCCCAGGGGCAGAAGGGTTGGCTTGGCTTTCATGAGAACAGATAAGGGGACTTGACATTTTTCCTCCCTTATAAAAGAACGATGCTTTGTGATGACACTGTCCTCCTCTAATAAAGAGGAGAGCTGCTCTTGTTGATTTAGGGGTTTAGTCTGTTTGGTTTGAGTCACTGTTTCTTGAACCGAGCTGGAGTCAAAGAAGGCAACAGTGCCATTTTACCAAACTGTAAGTCAAGCACCTCTCTGAAATACAGTTGACTTAGAGCCGTAAGTCAATGAAGCAGCTTTTTCTTACAGAAAACTTGAAGGGAAAATAATTAAAACAAATGGAGTGGTGTTTACATCTATGCTTGTGTTTGAGCACTGGCTCTCCCCTACCTAACGTCAGCTGAGGTTTTGTCTAATGAAAACCACAGGGTAGTTTTTTATGTTTTGTTTATTCTTTTATTGTGTGCGTGCGTGTGGGTATGTGTATAAATATATATTATTTTTTTTACTTCTGTCTCTCATTCAGTGCTCTTAGAATAAGCAGCATTCTACAGCCTGTTTGCTGAACAGCCAGCCTGCCAAAAAATGCCGTCTCTGCTCCCCAAAGCATTGCAAAGGTGCTCTGATTTATCCCTGAGAGGTGGGTGGAAGCACACGCTGAGCCAGAGCCTGCACGGAGGTGGGTGCACAGGGAGCTCAGGGCCAGTTCTGGAGCATTGCAGAGCGAGTCCTGCAGCGAGCTGCTCTCCCAGCTCACGCCAAACACTCAGACAGGCGGAGAAAGTTGCACCCTGCCAGCTGGTTGTGGGACTAAATGCCTTCAGGTAGCCAGGAGGGGATGGCAGGGCACCTGCTCTTCCCTGAGCCCCTCCAGATTGCAGGACACAGCCCCCAGGGCAAGCTGAAGGGTGAGTGAGAAGAGGGGACCCTGAGTGGGCTGTGGCCTTGGGGTCTGGGCCGGGGCTCAGCTCCCTCCAATTTGCCCACTTGAGCTGAGCTGCTGAGCGGGGCTGGGGAGCTGCCTGTCTCTCACACTGAGATCATGGTGTTCCCCTGGTGCTCCTCCTCCTGTCTGCAGAGAGGTAGCTGGTTCCTGACTTCCTGTCTGCTCTCTGGCCCCTATTTGGCTTCAAAGGCCCCTTCCAACCAAAATTATCAGCTGATTCCTGCCCTTGGCCAAACCCACAGCCAAACCCATCCTTCCTTGCCTTTGCCAAATCCCCGTAACACAGGGAACAAACCAGGCTCCCTTGTATGGCAGATCCCAAAGGCAGCACCCTTTTGCAGTCCCCTGTGCTCTGGTGCCAGTGATTGCAGCATCCTGACTCCCCTCCCAGCACACCCAACTCCAACACCTTGCAGCATCTCACAACAGCAGCAGCAGAGCTTGAATCTGTCCCAGCTGCTGTCACTGAGCTAAAGAAAAATCTCCCCAGCTGCTCCCAGCCCCGAGCTGCTGGCACACGGGGAGCAGGTTGGGCTGCTGGGTGGAGGGGAGCGATGCACACACACGCACACTCAGCAACAGGTCCCACATTTGCTTTTCAGACCTTTCCAAATCCCACTCAATCAATGTAATAACAAGGAGGAGCTTGTGTCAAGGTGTGTAAAACAAGCCTGAGATACTTTAACAGCAAAGCAGGGAGAGCAGGAGCCGTCCTTAAACAAGATTTGCTGCTTTCAGCCAATTATGTACCATTCTCTGCTGTTGCCCAAGCAACAAAGGCAGTGGAAGGGGTCTTGTCCCATTTTTTTGCAAGCTGGCTGGGACGTGATATGTGACATCCTCCATTCTTGTGCCCAGAGGACTTGCATTATGTTTAAAAAAGAAAAAAAAAAAAAAAGCTAAAAAAAAAAAAAAGGAAGAAAAAAAGAAAAAAAATCCCTCTTTTGTACAGAGATATATTTTTATGAAGCAAAAGTTTGTACAGTAAAAAAAGACACAATGTAAATGTTTTTTCATTATTGTAGTAAACAGTAGTGGAAGATCAGCTTTTTTTTGTAAATGTAATAAAATGTATAAATATGGTTTACATAAAAGTGTAAATATGTAATCTATACATACACTTGGCTTGTCTGCAATATATACAATTTAATTTATCTGTCTCTGTATATGAGGCTTTTCATTGTGTCCAGGCATACTTTACTGAATTTGAAAGCTATTTTAAATTTTTGAATTAAAATAAAATATAAATTTTTGCATTGCTTTTCTTACATTTCTTCTGGTGCCTTTTTCATCAGCTGCCAAAGTTTTCTTCTAGGACCCTCTGGATGCTGACCTGCACGCACACACGTGCCCGTGCACGAGGACAGCGGGGACACACCTGCACCCTGGGCTGGAGGCCGAGGGAGGCCCAGACCTTCGTGTTCGTGGCCTCGTGCTGCAGCTTGCCCCAGCTCTCACAAGCACACAGCAGCAGCAAGTGGTGGAAGACTCAGGCAAGACCTTTCTCCTTTCCCCATCACCACCTCGGCACGCTTCTTCCCACGTGGTGCCCTGGGAAGACAGCCCCAATCTGGACGCAGTCTGCGCTGCGTGGCCGGCAGCCGGCTCATCTGCAAGGAGCTGAACCAAACCGACATCTGTCTGCCATCCCTTTTGGTGCCCTCCTCTCTTCTCACTTACTCTGCACTAATGAGATGTGATGTTGTTCCAGCTGTGGTCTCATTCTACCCCCCCTTGCCCCCCAGCAGGGTAGAGATGCTTGGTCTGCTGGGACAGCGGGCTCGGGGAGCTCGTGGATCCTCCACTGCCGCAGATCAGCAGAGCTCCTTTGAAAACAGGTACTTCAACAAGAGCCTTGAAGAAACAAACAAAACCCTTGAAGCTGTGATTTATATCTCCACCTCACTACTGAAAGCAAGAACACAACTCCCCGAAGTGAGACTAACTGCTGTTAATGTCTCTTGATCCAGGTCTGGTGCTGAACTCGCATTGCTTCAAGTTGGAAATCAATTTGGCAGAGAATTTTCTAGTTGGAAAGGGGCACTGAGCGTGTTGTTAAATGTCTGCTGTCGTCCTTTCTGAGTCTGAAGTTGCTGAGTTTTTCAGTGATAAGTAGGCACGTTTTCGTTTATGATTCCCCAGGAGTCTGTCTACATGTTATTGCTCTGACCAATATTAAGCCTTATTTCTGGGGCTCCTGCCCCAGTGGTTTGGTTTTCCTACTGCAACATTGCAACATTGGATCAAGTGTGGCACCTTCTTCTGCTCAGCAGGGTAAAAGTTACCTTTCTGCAGCCCAGGTAGGAAGCATCAGCTGATGATGGTCTGAAGGCACCTGCAGACATCTGTGTGCAGCACCTCTGCTGGCTCCATGCCTCAAGTCAGGGTATGGGAGTGGTGTGGCTTGGAGGGCCATCGTGGGGGGACAGCATGGCCCCCTCCAGTCTCCTCTCCCCTTCTGGCTGAGACTCCAAAAGATGTATTTTGGAGCTTAAAAATCAAGGTTGTAAAATGAGACATCTGCAACAGGGCAAAACTTTAATCTCTTCAAACCCTAGAGAAAGGCACAGCCAGACAACAAATTAGTCATTTAATTGCTGCAGCAATCAGCCTGGAAGAAAGAGCTCCATGCCCCAGCCAAAATAGTGCAGTCTGTCAGTCCCCAGGACCACATTAAAGAGCTGTTTTGTGAGTTACAGCATTTCCAGTGTGAGATGTTCCTGCTTCTCCTCATCCTTGCAGGTGGTGGTTCCTCCCCAGCTGCTGCTGTAGGGCCCGGCAGCAACCTCACCACGGTGCAGGAAATAATGACTTGTCCCTATGCCATCCCCGAGCTCGGGGTGAATCCCTGGCTGTGTGCAGGATGGATTGTTTTGCTTTTCCAGCAGGTTTTTATCAGGCCCAGTCAGCGCTGCAGGCAGGAGGGAGCAGAGCTGTGAGCAGAGCTGTGCTGGGCAGGGGCACTGCGGGGGCTGCAGAGCCCCCATCTTGTGCTCCTGCGCAGGCTGCTTGTCAGCTCCGGTGTTTCTGCTCCAGGATGCCCCAATTTGCTTTAATTAGGCTGAGTTCTCTGCTGAACGCCTCCTTTCTCCCCTCCTCACCAGTGACTGACTGCAATTAGCTTGCGTCTCGGCGCTGATTGACAAAATTTGTTTTAAAAAAAGAGTGTTACACGCTCTTTGATGTCCTGCTGCCTGCTTCTGCTCTGCCCGCGCCGGCTTCACTGATGCAGGTTTGCTGCTCTCTGTGGCTTTCACGTTGCCTTTTATTTGTCTCTTCTAAGCCAGATGCCTCATCTTTCTTGTTTCATTCTCTTCTCAGCTGGCCTCGGCTGGTTTACCTGAAATGAGGTCGGCAGGAAGGCGGTGGGACTGGGCTCCTTAGCCCAACAGCTTCCAGCAGGCAGTGCCATGGGTCGGACGGTGCTGGAGCTGCGGCCATCCACGGCACGAGGAGGCTGAGATTTTTTTTTATTTTTTTTTTGAATTTGGGGGGCAACAGTGCTTTCCCTGTTTGATTTAGGAGGAACGCTGATGGAGGAAAGATTGCCAGCACCCCAGGGAGCTCTGAGGAGCTCTGCCAGGTCTCTGCTCACCCACTGTGGTTGATGAGGTTCTGTTTGAGGTGCTGTGGCCACGCCAGGCCTCAGGGCCGTGCCAGGCCTGGCTGCAGGCCGAGTTGGTGGTTTTTGAGGACTCAGTGCTCTTAAGTTAGAGGTGGTGCTTCTTCAGTTTCACAGTACTGCCTGCTTTTGGCTTTGGAGTCTTCCAGGGAAGGAAAAACTAGCAAGAAGTAGAACCTGCCTGGTTCATTCAGCTGCCGCTGGGGCCGGTGCTCGTGCCTGGGCCTCCAGCCTGCGGCCCGCCAGCTGCTCGTCCCCAGTCAGCCAGGCACGAAGGAAGTGACAGGAAAGGAATGGGCAAAGAAAACCAAATGTCACAACAGGAGAGGCCTGTGGAGCTCACCCGTCTCTCAGGGCTCCCCTTAGAAATCAATAAATAACATTAAGCCATGTTGGCACATCTAACTCTTTCCAGCAGCTTCTAATTTAGCCAGCACAATAAGCATTTACAGAGCTAATTATCAGCGATTTATATCAGCATTTTGTAAATGAGCGATTAACTCTTAGGGGTGCCCCACACACACCCTCCACCCACAGCTATGGCTGCCTTTGCTTTGCAGCAAACACCTCGCTAATTGCTCCAGCGTGGAGGAGCAGCCCCCTGTCTAGGTCAGCCTCCAGCCTGGCCCCACGCAGGGAGGTCGTGATGTTACTAATTTTATCATTTTATTTTACGTCATTTACTGCTTTTGCTGTCTTAAAGCCCCTTTCCCATACAATGGCTGGGGTCTGTGTTGCTCTATGTGGTGCCTGTGAGCCTGCGAGCGAGCGGTGTGAGGATGAGGGGCAGGAGGAAGCACAGGTTCTTCTTCCTCACACCGTGTCTGTGGCAGGGAGCGAGGAGGGAGAGCCGCAGCCTTGCAGCTGTCCGAGCGAATTACGGCCACGCAGCGGCTGCGCTGGTTACGCTCTACAGCACTCGACAGAGCACCTGGAAATTCATTTGTCACTGGAGGAGAAAGGAAGAAACCAAGCGAGGTGAGCAATGAAATGCTGGAATAATTAAGCACAGAGGGGAGGCGGAGGGGAGCAGAGCCTGTGCTGGGCTGGGACGAGCTCTGTGTGCCAGCTGCTGGGGCAGGGTGTCACTGGGAGCAGGTGCAGGGCACCCATCGATACTGCTGCCCTGGGGCTGAGGCTCTGCTTGTTGCCCCAGGTGTTTTTTTCTCACTTTCTGCTCCACCCTGGTCACCATCCACAAGACCAGACTGCCGCAATGTGCACCAGCGTGCTTCAGCCCCGCTGACCTGCGGTTTCACGGCAGGCGTAGTTTGGGGCTGAACAACTTGGTGCTAAAGCTTGTGATGGTTTCCCCCATGCCAGCTTATCCAGGGAGACCTGCGGCTTGTTGGATGGGAGGGATAAGATGTGGCCATCCCCCTGAGAGCAGAAGGGAAACCTCCATGCCAATGCAATGTAAGTCAGGGGAAAGCTGTCAGTCGGTTTTAATGGGATTTCTATTGAGCTCTGCAGCTGAAGTTTCTCCCTATGTGGGACCCTCCTGCAGCCACAGCAAGGGGCTTTAATCTCGCAAAACGCGTGGTCTGCATTGGTAGAGCTGAGTAATAATTTACAGGGAACAATTTGCAGCTGATCTACCTCCCCTTCTCTTTAAAGAGACTATCTAGCAGCAGGTTGCAATTTTGCTTAATTCCTTCATTACTGAATGGAGTTGACAAATACATTTGTCATGATCAGGTCTGGTGCTCCGCCCGGTGGCTGGCTCTGCCCTAACAAAAGGCACTTTGGTGTGATGGGGCACGTTCCCTGGGTGCTGTTTCCATGCCCTGCCTGGCTTGCTGTAAAACCCCCTGGAAATACCCACAAGGATGGATCCTGTGTGCAGCTTTGAAACATGCAGCCTGGGGAAAACTTACATATCCTCGGAAAGCAAACGAGATGTCGACCAAATGCCACAGTCCTGCAGTGACCTTGACCATATGTGACAAATGTCTCGACATCAGAGGATGCAATCAGGGCTTACGTAGCTGAAGGAACCCCGGTGCTATCGCTGTCTGATGTCTCCATCCTTCCTGGTGGAGCCACAGGCTGCCACCACCAGCTGGCTGCCAGCCATGTAGGGTATGCATAGCTCAGAGATGTGGCAGGACCTCTGAGGTCCTTTCAGAGAGGTGCAGCAACCCCAGGCAGCTGCCTTCATCCACCATGGTGGGAGATGGGTTATGCAGCCACGCACACACCGCTTGCGGGCTCAGGGACCCCAGAGCCACGGTACTGCTGTCCCCAATACATCACGCTTGGAAAATACTCAGTTAATCCACATTGGTTCTTCCTCGTAGTCAAAGTGAGTTAATTTCTGGTTTTGTCCTAACTCAAATGGCAGTTCCTGAAGATACATGTTAAGACCAGGGTCATAAATTATTGCGGGTAGAGGAACAGTGATTGAGTTTGACTCCTGACCCGCTGCTGTGCTCACTGTGCTGGGCACGTTGAGCTTCCTGGTTAGAAGACAAGTTTTCCACTAGTGGGACCGAGCCAGCTGCAGCTCTGTGCCACCGTGGGCATCGCCAGTGGGCACAGGCACTGCCTTCAGGTCATGCTGTGGGATACTGTGGGTGAGCACTGATGCCTCTCTGCTGTCGGTCCAGTTCCCACAGCACTCATCTCTGCCTGTGAAAAATAAATAACCAGGAAGGCATCCCCTTGCTAAGCTGGTCCTGCAGGTGCTGCCGTCCCCTTCAGTGAGGTTGCTCTGCCTGAGCTGGTTGCTTCCACAACCCCACCTGAGGACTCAGCTGCCAGGTCTCTTAGCTCAGCTTTACTCCTTGCATTATCACAGCTGGATGTCCCACAGAAAAATCCTCAGCCGCCAACTTTGGCTTCTTTCCTAAGGGCTGGAAACAATTGGCTTTTCTGGCATGGTGACGGTGATAAAATAATAATAATAATAAAATGAAAGGGCTTCCTCGGACAGGAAACAATCCCGGGTCTGCTGGGACCGGAGCAGAGGAGATGGTGATCACACGTGAGCTGCGGGACGGCTGCCACCAATCAGCTGCTCTCATCCTTACGCTTTCCTTGCAGGGCACTGGGGTGACCGCAGCTGTCAGAGCTGCATGAAACCAGGACACGTCTCTGTGCTGCGGTCCGGAGCCCGGCCAAGTGTTTTAACTCCTTCAGTGAGGGTGGGAGCTGCGTGGTGCAGCTTCCCTGGGCATGCAGTCTTTCATTTGCAACTTGCCCTGGTTGCATCAGGAAATTGGAGCGTGGTTTTAATGCCCAATGACCATCTTAAGTTTCCTCGCTGGGTAGGGTTGATCCAGGTGTGGCTCTGACCAAGGATCCATCGTCCCAGGAGCTCAGACATGCCGTGCTCTGCACCTTGAGCCTCCCCTCCCTCCTCCTCTGGGCAGCATCCCGTTTCCATACCACATCCCCATACATCTGAGGCTCAGCTGGAGGACGGGGGCGGTGGCAGTTATCCACTTCACCATGTGCGTGAGACTGAATTCATTAAAAATTTCCACTGAAGAAGAATTCCCTTTTTCCAGCAGAACCTGAGGGGGCTGAGATCTGCACCGAGGCTTCCAGGCTGCTTGGCATGGAGATTTGGGTCATGGGTGGGCTCACCATGGAGGACCACTGCGGGTGGTACCTGCTGGGATCTGGGCTGGGGACACGGGTGGCTGTGCTTTAGCAGAGCTTTGCTGGGGCCTTGGGATAAACACGCTTGGTGTTATCTCCTAGGAAGATGCTGAGATTATAGAAATTCCTCACATCCTCATCTGAACAGATGAGTGATATAAAATCCATCACAGGGGGCTGCTAGATGAGCAGCAACCACAGTAAATCTGCACCTTAACGAAAAACCCAAGTATGACACATTTTTGTGTTATTTTACTGAGATTTTGCATCTTGGAGGGAGGGAAGGAGGAGGGTGCAGCAGCCAGGGTGCTTTTTCTCTTCAGAAATGTTCCAAGCACTATAAGGAGAATTTATAGTTCAGCGCTAGGGGGGAAAATGCATTATTCATTTTCCAGACTTTGGAAGACCAAAAAAAAAAAAAGGAAAAAAAAAAAAAAAAGCAAAAGATGGCATTCCATTTGCACTTGCTCGGATGGCAAAGCCTCAGCCCTCTGCTCCCTCCTGCTCCAGCCAGGCTGGGTGCTGGGTGCTGCAGCACCCATTGGGCCCTGCAGGCTCGGTGCACGCCGTGCGGGCAGAGCGGTGTGCAGGAACCCTTCGGGCAGCCCTAATTAGTCAGGCAGGTGTGAAGCGCGAGGATTTGAGATGCTGTATGACAACAACGTGCTGCTGGTGTGTAAAAGAAGCTGGTTTCGTTATTCTAGTAAAGAGAAAATTATTCCCCTTGTAGACAGGTGGGATAATTAATCATTATCATCTTCCCATTAGGTTTAATATTCCAGGGCTGTGCGTGTACCCTGGCTGAGGACTGCAGGCTCTCTGGCAGCAGCAGGCTCCCCTCAGCACGTTTACGTGGTTTAAGATGCCTCCTGGAGCTGCTGTGTTTCCTCTGCGGGTGCTCATCCCGTCCATGCCCTGGGAAAGGTTTGGCTCACACCCACTTTGTGTCCTCAGTGCCCACGAGCAGACCTGAGTCCGTCATCAGTCACTGTGGGTGGGCAGCGAGCTGCAGAGGTGCTGGGCAGCACCCAGGTTTGGGTGAGCCGCTGCACAGGTGAAGCCTTCCCCTGCGTTGCTTGCTGCCATCGCTTTTCTTTTTCAGACCCTTTGCTTCGAGATTCCTATTTTATCCTTACTGAAAAATCCTCAGGATGTACAGTAGCAAAACAAACCCACAGAGCCATCAAAGTAAAACAAACTTAGGCTGAGAAAGAAGGGGTTTGGGGCAAGGAAGACCCCACGATGCGGTGCCCGGGGAGCACTCAGCCGGGACGGGCAGCAGCAGCACGCGTTGGCACGGCCGTTCTCTGCAGGGAAGCTGAAGCCCCAATGCTTCCCATCCCTTTGGATGCTTTTTTCTCTGGTTTTTCACTTCTTGTTTCTCCTCTGCTGCCATCCCAGTTTGAAGCACCTGCCTGCCTCTGCCTGCTAGGCTGGGAGCAGGGCCAAAGGGAAAGGCTGTTTTTGACAGCTGGCATCGATACTGGTCCTCGGGTAATTGCTGGTGAGTGCCTGAGCTGACCAGGGAATTTTTTCTTTGTTTCTAAAGTGGAAAACATCATCTTCAGATGAGAGAATTCGCCTTACATTGACCCTAGTGCTTCAGTTCTGCTCTCCAAATCCAGCACTAACAGCGGGAGCTCTGCACAACTTGTCACAAAGCCAGCCTCTATTTTGGGGTGCCTCCCATCTGCCCAGCCCCCCCCCAGCTCGTGCCACCCCAGGGCCCCAAAATCCACCCCAAGGGCCACAGCCAGCACTGCTGGCTCAGAGCAGCGTTCGCTGAGGGCTTCCAGATTGATCCCCTTCACGCAGGCAGATTGCAGATTGCTGTGCTTTATGTTCCCCTCTTCACCGAGCTGCTTTATATGCTTATTACTGTATTTACACATCCTTCCCCCCACTCCAATCGAGCCGTAATTTTCAACTGTTAATCAGGCAAAGCACTGTGGCACGCTCTTCTGTAATTAAAGAATTAAAGCCATACCTGAGGAATGCAGATGTGATGGCAAAATTAAATTATTTAAGTAAATCCAGGCCATTAATTATGCATGTCCTTCAATCTTTCATCTCCCGATAAGCTCCAGCAGCTTTTGGAAGGGGAAAAAAAACAGAAGTTAAAAAGTCTGTATGAATTAATGAGGCGTGGGAAGGGGCACGGGGAAGTGCAGCTGCTGAGATGCGATTGGCAGCGGGGGCAGATTTCATCACGTTCAGACCCAAATTAGCACCCGATGGCCCTTGAGAGGAGGGGTGGGGGCAGTTGGGGGTGGCTGGAGCAGGGTTTGGGGCCAGCACGCACAGCCCTGGCTGCAGCCCGAGCTGGAGGAGGTGGCAGCCGTCAGCCTGATCAAAGTCAGCTGAAAGGAAGCGAGTGGTGGCGGTGGGCGAGCGGCCAGAAATCCCTCATCCCTGCAGCAGAGCTGGGCAGATGCCTGCTCCCAGCAGGGTCCCCAGGCGATGCGGTGGCTTCGATGTGTGGCACGCAGAGGACCCGCAGCCCAGGCTGCGGCCGGAGCGCGGTGCCAGGGCCTGGCTCCTGGCCCAGGGCTGGGGCCAGTTCCTGAGAGTGGCAAAATCCCTCCCGGTTCCAGGAGCAGACGTGTGACATGGGTGGTGGTGTCAGCCAGCGTGAGCCACATCTGCGCAGCAGTGAGTGTCCTCTGCACGTGGCAGGGTCCTGCCAAGCCCCTCCTGGGGCTGTGATGCTCTGCACTGCAGCTGTGGTCACTGCCATGCCCTAAGGTGAAGGGAACATGGTGAATGCACCGCTTCTGCTCTGGGGCACTGTGGAGGATGCAGGGACCGTTTCACAGCCTTCTTGTGCGGTCCTGTCCCCACGTCACAGCCCGTGGCTGACTCCCACAGGGATGTGTGTACCTGCCCGTGCCTCGGCTGCGGCTGGCTCCAGGGCCCAGGGCTGCAGCACAGCTCCGACCCCGCTCTGTCCTCTGCCAGACGAGGCTGTGTTTAATCGATTCTTCCTTTAACCTTTCCGTTATCTCATAGCCCTTTGTTATCTGGTTAAAGAGAGACATCCTTGCCCAAGCCCAGAGGTGCAGCCCCAGCAGCAGCTCCTGTTGCAGTTCAACGCATCAGCCCCAGTAACCTGAGATGGCAAAGACAGAGAGGGAGAGCTCACACGTGAGCCCAAGCCTTCAGAAGGAGGTTGTGCTTGGTCACAGCCTCATTGGTACAACAGAGGAAAATCTGCAGCCCTCTGGAGGGTCCCAAGAGGCTCCTGGCTCCCTTGGTGTGGCCCCTGATGAGGTTGTCACCTGCCCAGGATTGTCACCTACCCAGGGTTGTCACCCTTGTGTGCTTGCCCACCCAGTGGGACATCGCAGCCAGCCCACCCAGTGCTGTCTCTGTGGCCTTGGTTGGTGCAGATTAAGCAGCCACAGCCGCCAATGAATCTCAGCTGATGAGGCAAAGCAGCAGGGGAAGCTACTGGAACTCTTGCTTACTGCATTTCATATTAATTAGCACTAATTATACCCTGTTATTAAGAATGAAAAATCTGGCAAGGGAAATATTGCAGCTGAGATGACAGCTACCACCACAGGAAGCTTTGGCACTTGAGAGTCAAGACGAGGCAGCGTGACACAATCATTGGGGCTGGAGGTGGGTGGCTGCGATGGGGGGATCCCCCCAGCCCCCTCCCCTCGCAGGGTGGGCACACCCCAGCTGGGTCGGGCTCTCCACCAAACCTCATGGTTTAGGATCCTAGCGCTGGTCCAGGAGGTTCTGTGTTCCTGCTGATGGGGACAGCAGGGAGAGGGGCTTGTTCTGTGTTGTGTTGCTCTGTGTTGCTGTCGTTGGTACAGCCCCAGGAGCGTGGTGCTGGCTGCAGAGCACGATGCTCTGTCTGCCTGCTGGGCTCGGCTCCCTCCCTCGCTGCTCACTGCATCCCTACTCCTGCACTGGCCCTGCCACACCGTGGCCTCCAATAAATATGTCAATAACAACCCGAAATCATCAGGTCGTGATGCCCTTGGCTTTATTGAGTGAGATGATCTGAAATATTTGTATATGATGGCTGTGCTGGTAGAAAAAGAGTAATAGAAGGGAAGGAGGCTATTAATGTTTGACAAACAGATTTACTTGGATGTAATCAAATTGCAGCATATGCTTGGGGGGAAAAATCAACAACGTTAACGAATGGCAGCGCAGGCATGTTTTGCTGTAGCCAGTCCATAACGATATTCTGTAGCAATTTCTGCTGAAAGATAACATTTATAGCTATCCTATTATTGCTTACAGAATTAAGTGATGCTTCTTTTTTTTTTTTTTTTGGTAATGGGCACAATAACTCTCTCTGCTTCAGTTGCTGAGTTAGTGCATGTTTCTGCAGACGTGTGGGTGCTTGGAGCACGGGACTGCTCCCGGGCTGCTGCAGGCTCAGCCCTGCTCTGCTCTGCGGGTGTCGATGCAGGGCTGCGGGGGAGCTCGCTGCACGCAGGCTTTGCTGATTCCTGAAGGCAGCCAGGGAGCAGCCAGCTCAGCAGCACGGGGCTGGGGGGCTGCACTTCCAACGGATGCTGTGCTCCTCGCCCCAAATGCACACACAGCCTTCTTATTTTCCCACTGAGTCTTTCACAGGCTTTCAAGGAAATCAGCTTTCAGGAGGACCGCACAGGTTTTCCGTGCGCTGAAGCTGTTTTTGTCCCTACAGAACGATGTTTGCTACCAAAACGCTGCTTCAAGTTCTGCCCTGGGTGTACTGAGCAGCGCAGGGCAACAAATAGAGAGCACGATGCCAGCAGCTTGCTCCTTCCCTTCTTCCTGAGCCCAGCACTGCTGCGGCTTCACACCGGGGAGGGAAGGGTGCAGCATCCCATTCCCACCCCAAACAGCAGAATTAGGGCAGGGGACAGTGAGCTGGAGGGGATGCTTTTCTTTGCCATCATTAGGAGTGCACCCGTGGCCGCTCCGGGCTCGCTGTCACTGAGCAGGGCCTCCTCCGAGCCGTGCCCCGCTGCTCCTCGCCCCGCTCAATGATTTATGACAGGTGGCAAAACAGCAGAATTATTTAAACGGTTGCTCTCTTCGCTCCTGCCTTGTAATATCTATCTTATTTTCTGTTTCCATGTGTTATTCATAAAGCTTTCCGTGTCATCTTGTTTGCCAGCTGATGGGGAAGCCTGTGGAGGCAGGCAGGTTTGTTCTGCATAAAAGGCTGTAAATAACCCAAGCCTTGCCAGGCAGCAGCACATCCCGGGGACTGGGCTTGGTGCTGGGAGCCTTCCTGCAGCCCCGTCCCACGTCTGCAGCCAGCTTTGGGGTCCCCTGCACTGTACCAGCTGATCTTCCCCTCTAAATTAAAGGACAGGGATGTCCTGATAGCATCATAGCATCTCTTCAGTTGCCCCCTGAAGTTGGATTCTGATCAGAGGCATCAGCAGAAGCCCTGGGAGGGGGCGAACAGGCGCCGTGCAGGGAGCGGTGAATTCCTTCTGCCGCCACCCCGAGCACTTCAGCACAGGAAATCATGCACGCCCCTTGGTCTGCTGCTGAGAGAGTCCTGCAATTTAGCTCTTGACGAGGAAATCTAATTTGTTTCTCGCACAGAAAGCCGTTACCCCCCCACAGGAGCCAGGCAGAAAGGCAGCAGCAGGGGCTGGTGAGAACTGTGGGGCCTGGGAGGGGACAGCAGGCACAGAGCTGGGGACAGGGAGCAGCGGAGCCTCCAGATGAGTGCAGATGTGACACGAGCCCCGAGCCCTGCCCGCTGCCACCCGCAGCCCTGCTGCTGGAGGGGTCTCTGGGAGCTGCGTGGCAGCACTGCTGGGGATGCTGGAGGTTGGAGATGTTCAGGAGTTGGAGCAGAGCCAGGGAGAGGCTCCCTGGGCAGCCAGAGCACGAGATGGGGGATGAGTGACTGCTCCAAGCAGGAATCCAGAGAGGCTCCATCAGGAGGAAGGCGAGCTCTGCTTGATGTGGACAGCTCTGGTGGGGAGTTCTGGGGGAGTGGCGGCACGCAGCAAACAGGGCTTTGCGCTAAACCCCGTATTCCTTCTTCCTTTTGGCAAAAACAGACAGAACTTCATTTTCTGGCAATTACCCTGAGCTGAGAGCAATAAATAACTCCCGAGGTTATTTAGGAGGAGGAGGAGGGGTGGAGGAATAACAGCTCCGCGTGTGTGCTGGCTGCTGGGAGCCTGGAGGTGGGGTGTGCATGCTGCAGATTTATGGATCACGGTGATCTATGGGGGGTCTGCAGCTGGGGAGGGCACAGCCGTAAATCAGGTGAAACCAGCAGCCCGCTCATCCCCTGCTCCCTGGTAGCAGCTTGCTGAAGGCTTCTCTTAAGAATTTAAAAAATAAAGTAAAATGGAGGGATGGCTGCACTCGTTTGTGGTGTAAAGATAAAGAAATAGGTGTGTTAATACGCAGAGTGGAATAACAAAATAGAAGCTCCTAGCAAAGGAGAACACCTATTTCTACTCAGGTAATTTAATGAGAATTTTACCCTTGACTTCATCCAAATTAGATGAGAATCACCATTGTATTAAGTGATCACAATTTACCACGCACAATTAGGTTATGCTACTTTGTATTTTAGGCCAAATCGTGTCTCTGCTGCTGGCTGCTGTTGGAGGATGCCGTCTCCTGCACGCACGTGCAGGCTGCAAGCAGCACTCGGTGCCTCCGTGCACGGATGGAGCCCTTCCCCTGCAGCAGTGCCTGTGCTGGTGCTGAGGTTGAAACCCATCCTCTGCTGCACCCATAACTGCAAAGAGAGAAACCAGACCTCTGCTCCCTGTCTGGGGAGGGGATGTGGGAGGCTGGCAGGAAACAACTGGGATGCATTTGTTTGATCAGAGGCAGGGAGAGCAAAGCAAGCAGCTGGGTGAGGGGAGCAGAGAGCAGCAGCACCTGTGCCATGGGATGGGCGCTGATCCCAAGGTGGTTCACCATTGGCTCTGCCATGGGACATTGGCTCTGCCATGGGACATCGGTCCTGCCGCCGGGTCCCGTCTCCTCCCCAGGGACATCCCCAGCTCCCGCCCGCTCCCTGGTCCCCTGGCGGGGCGGGTGGCCGAGGTGGGGCTGTCACAACGAATGCTGCAGCTCCGCGGGGTGCTTGGGTGGAAGCGGCAGCTGAAGGCATTAGCGCTGCCGCTGCTCCGTCCCTCGGTGATTTCCTCTCTCGTCTCCCGCTGCCGTGCGCTGTAATGCTTGTTCCAAACCCCGAGCATCCCAGAAATGCCTCAACCCATCTCTTTCACAGCTGCGTAATTAGGACAAACGCCTTCTGCTTTTATGTCTGCCAAAGGACCAAGTGGCTGCTGTGGGTCCTTGTTGGGTTCATCCCGAGCGTGGCTGCAGGGTCCCTGCCCGAGGGCTGGCATCTCGCTGGGGGGAGAACAGCACGGGCAGAGCGGGGAGGAGGCACGAGGTGGCTCAGCACAGGCAGGCACAGAGCCATGGGGCCCGGGTGTTGGGGACTCTGTGCCTTTCTGCGGGGCCACCTCTGCTTTGCTCGAGCCCTGGGGAATTCAGCAGGTGGAGGGGACGAGGTCCCTTCCCTGCTCCCCTCCTGCTGCAGTGGCTGCAGTTCCCTCCTTCAAAGTGAAACCAGCGGATAAATCCAGATTTCCTACTCGGAGTTAATCACTTGAGCTCATCCTCTTATCTGCAGTTCATAGGTGTGTGCGTGCAGGCATCCATACGTGCTTTCAAAGGAAAAGTAATTATCGCGGAGATAAAGCTTTCATTATTTTTAATAGCATCAGGTCCACCCATTGAGTTATTACAGTAATAAAAACTAATTAGATCCCTGGCGATACGCTCCCCCTGCGCACGCTGCCTGCCTCCTTATCGATCGTCGTTATAAAAACACATAACTGCACACCAGACCGTCGGGAGAGATGGCTGGGCCTCTTCCACGGGCGTAGAAAACAACGCCCATATTTTACAGAAATAATTTTAGAGAAATAACTGCTCGCCCTTATTTAACAACCTGGAAGGAGAAGCGCTGCTTGTTTGGCAGCTGCAGCTGATGGCAAACTGCCTGCTGCAGCCCGGCCTCGGTGCAGGTTTCTGAACTTTGGCTTTAGTTTTTCAGTTTGAATTTTATTTAGTTATTTGTTTATTCTCTTACAGACGTTGCTTGCTTTGACTTTGGTTTGCTTTCGGCTCTTTATAGCAAAACGCTTTCATCCCAAACAAAATAATTCATTTGCAGTTGAAAAAAAAAGTTTCATTTATTCTCCCCTGCCCTCTAGGACGCCTCTAATTATTTAAGCATCATTCTATGTTACTTTTTCAGAAGCATTTCCAGGCTGGAAGGCACTGAAGGAGATCGGGTGCTCACCCAGCCTGGTTTGCAGCCCTGCCAGTGCAGCTGCTGGCCCCGCACTGCTTGCAGCCCCTTTGCTGCTGTGATGCAGCGTGGGTGGGTTCCAGCGCTGGGGGAGGCACTGGGCACTGCATTGCTCCAGGTTTAAACACTTCTGTGTAACCACTGCCAGCGGTGTGGCTGTTATCATTGCCTCTGCACATGGGCACGAGATGGACCTCTCCCTGTGAGCCTGCAGAGGCTTTTTAATCCGGCAGCAGAACAGAATGACCCAGATGAGCCTTTGGACCAAGACCTAAGGGAGGCTCACGGCACCGGTGCCATCAGCCCCAGCTTAACATCTCACTTTAAGGCAGCCCTGCAACGAGTGCTGGAGGCTCGCTGCGAGTTCACTTTTAGGTTTAATTTCCTTGCAGCACCCACCCAGCCCTGGCAGCAAGGCCACCTGGCAGCCTTCTCACTCCTAGGTCTGGAGGGGGACATCAGAAGCCTCAACACCCCGTCCTAATGAGAAGCTGCTGCTTTCTGCTCCAGGACTTTAATTATCCCATAGCACTCCCTGACAAGCACCCGGCCCCGGCAGATCTGGGTGATAATTAGACCTGTTGGCTCTCCAGCGGAGGAGAACAGTAATTTTCGAGTGCAGTGCTTCTGTGCATCCTCTGAGGAAACCCAATCATTCAGGATTGACAGCGTTTGACAGGATGCCAGCTTTAATCCACCCATCGGAATGCTTTCTTGTCAACAGCGGTACAGCCACGTGTCCGTCAGGAGCGTTTCCCTCTATAAACTTCTTTTTGGCAAAGAAGAAACACTCAGGAATTACCTCTCTTTGTTAGGTTTGTTTGGAGTTTTCTGCTCTGGGGTTGGTTTGGGGTTTCTGTAGGTGGAGGCAGCAAGCAGGGGAGAGGGGAGATGCTTCTGCCATAGGTGCCCTCCTTGCAGCGACCGATGGAGGGCATCCTCTGCCAGCAGAGCCCGCAGTGATTCCCCCCATGGTGAAGGACCAAGGCCAGGCTCTGGGCAGCCTTTCCCCTTCCCAGCAGGGTCTGAGCTCCAGATCCCAGCAGTGTTTATGGTGCTGCCCACCCCACGGGGCTCTGAGCGCTGCGCTGCTGCTGGCATTGGGCATCGCCGGAGCTCAATGAGAGACCTCTGAGCTTGGGTGCTTGCAGACTTTGCCAAGAAAACATTATGATTTATGAAAGAGGAGGGGAATCAAGGAGCTTCCATAGAGCAGCCCTCCCCTGTGCCCTCCCTTACCTGCTTTCACCCCATGACCCTGCAAGCCCTGCACTTTGGAGAGCAGCACACGGTGCTGTGGTCGGGGCTGCCGGGACTTTGGGAATCCTTCCAGCAGGGACCGGGGAATCGATTTCACGCTGATTGCCTTGATTTTCCCTGGCGGGTTATCCTGATGGCATCTATCTGCTCTGCTTGGGTTCAGTTTCAGTGCTCGGAGGCTTTAACGGTCTGCAAAGCCCGGCTGCATCCCAGAGCAGCTCCGTGCACGCTGTGCTCCTTGCTTTGGAGGGTACAGAGGGGTGGGGGGTGCTGGGGCTGCCCTGGGGTGCTGCCACCCATGGGCCCGGGCAGTGCCTGGCAGCGCAGTGCTGGCACGAGGCAGCCCCGGAGCTCAGCGTGCAATGTTAGGAGCGCAGCTGCTCGCGGGAGCATCATCAGGATTAATTTATGTTTACACAAAGCCCCGCGATCCCAGGTGATAAAGCAGCAGGTGACTGCAAAGAAACGACTCCAAGACACAATCACCGCTCGGTTTTGCTAAGCAGCGTTTCCCTGTATTGCCCAGGGACTCCCGAGCCCCGCGAGCAGCAGGGATGGCTGCTGTTCCCTCCCCCAAACCAATTTTCCTGCAAACAGAATGGGACCCCAGCACTGCACCCCACCCCTGCTCACCTTGGGGTGATGCTTCCCGAAACAAAGCAATTGCTGCACAACCTGCATTATGCAAATGCACCAGCTAGCAAGACAAAGACCTGCATGCGTAATTAAAAGCAAGAGAAGAGAAAAGTCATTTCAGAATAGGGGGGTAGTTAATTGTCTGTGTCATATTTTTTTCCCCCTTTTTCAATTTAAGGAAACAAAGGCACAAAGCCCAGCGGAGCGGGGATGGCAGCGCTCTGTGCTCGCTGCTCCCGTTGTGTTTGCTCAGTGTTTGTCGTATTTCTGCTTTAAAAGTTTTTGCAGAAAATGAGAGAAAGAGCCCTCAGGATTCCCGCGCTCCATGGTTACCCGGTGCAGTGGCTGGCCAGCAGGAAGATTTCTTTCCTTTGCCATAGTTCATGCACTTTATTAAATTAATTCACCCCCAGTGAGGGGCACACAGGCTGCCGGGCAGAAATCCCCTACGCTGCAGAAATGCAGCGCTCGGACCCTTAACAGAGCCCTGGCAGGGAGTGGGGATGGCCTTTATAGGGCTTTGCTTTCTGGTGTGCTCTTGGCTCTTTGCAGGGCTGGGGCTGATGTTCGGGGCTGCTCCTGGCCAGCCCCAGTGCGGTCAGATCTCATTCCCTGATCTCTTGCTAACAAATAACGAAGACACCAGGGTGGCTGTGGGGCGTTGGGTAACGGTGTTACAGCCTCTCCAGGTGGTTTCAGCCTTCTGTTGTCTAAATCCTTCGTTTCCATGCACATCACCTGTTGTGCTCAGCGCTCTGCTGCACTTTTACTGCTTCTGCCATGGCCTGGGAGTCCCATGCTGAGCCTGGCGTGGGTCTGGGAGGAGGAGGAGGGGGAGGAAGGGCAGAAAGCAGCGTGGGCTGCACCCAGGAGCAGCTGTGGGGAGCCCGGTGCTGAGCCCCTGGGAGGGAGGATTTCAGAGAGCGTTTTATGGCGGCCACTAAAAGTAAATGTGCCATTGCCCTCCCTGGGAAAGAGAACATAAAAAACCAGCAGAAGAGCAGGATTTTTCCATTTGATTTTCTATCGGGGCAGTGGGAATGAATTATTCAGCGGGCACGCGGTGAGGAGCCGGGTGCCGTGCTGGAGCTCGAAGGGACGATGGCAGAGGAGGGGAGGGGAGGACCCCATGGCACCAATCCCACCATGGCACTGCACCACGGTGCACCCATGGGTCTCCCCTGCAGCACAATTGCTGGAGGCAGCCACGTGGCCCTAGCCGTGCTGTGAGTGCCCAGTTGGACAGAATTCCCATTTTTAGGCCAATTTAAAATGCATTTCCCAGCCCCACCGGTGCTGGGGCATCCCCACAAATGGCTCTCACAGGGCATTGGGATAAAGAGCCCTGGAGGGAGGGTGAGGGCAGCGCCGTGGGCACCGCTGTGCTGCTCGTGATGCAGCGCGGTGTGGAGACGCGTGCCAGCAGCTGGCTCCTTCCGAAAATTCATGAGATGGTTTTAATTAGAATTTTTGCGTTTTAAACAAATCCCCACAAGCTAACGCTCTTCAGAAGGCGGCCATCTGCCATCCCAAAATGACAGGGGCTGACGTGACAGCGAGCCACGGAAACTCCCCGGGTAACGGCGGTGAGCAGGGCAGCGCACGCAGGAAAGCAGAAAACTGAAGCTGTGGTTGCTCCCAGCTGTGATTTACTGCCCCTCCTTCGTAAATTAAGCACGGCGGGGTGTAAGGCCTCCAGCACAAGGCTGGAGAGGTGGGGTGGGAGGGGCAGGGGCACGCAGCGGCTCAGAGTTACTCTCAGGAAATACGGCTCCGTTTGCCCTTTTAAGCGGCCATTTCAGCTGATTACGGAACGCGTTGCTGCGGCTTCTTAGAAATCCTTCACCTATGCAGCAATCCTTGGCCTCTCCCTCCCATTAAAGGATTTCAGTGCCCATCAGCAGGGTTATTAAATTAAGCTTCCCAAATTGGAGGGGCGTGCTGGCTCCTCTCGCAGGGCAGCGGGTCCTGGGGGTTAAGTGGCCGAGGCGGAGCTCCCAGCACCACGCTCCATCCCACCAGGACAGCTCAAGGAGCCCTTTCTCCGGTCCAGGTTGGCTTCTTTCCCTCTGTTCATCGCTGAGCTGTGTCTCCTGCATCCCATATGGGGACAGGGCAGTGCCCAGGGCTGGGGGCTCCTGCAGCCCCACCAGGGTGGGGGTGGGACGTGCGATGCTCTCCCCACAGCCACGCATCTCTGCAGCTTTTGGCTGCAAAAGGGACGGTGACAAAACCCGTCTGTACCATCCCCAACCCCTGCCCTCCCCCACCAGCTCGGCTCCCAACACGCGTGGCACCGTCATGGCAAGAAATGTAATTTAGGTGATGGATGAGCTCTGCACAGTTCCTGTAATATCCTCATGAAATTTTTACACGGTGCATAGGACGTCGTTATCAACAGCAGCTGGTCTGGGGCACCCCGTGTGCTGCAGGTGGGAGCTGGCCCTGCCTGTAGGATCGTGGCACAGGAGGAACTGGGCTGTGCAGCACCTGCAGGTCTGGGGAGCACAGCACCGTGCACGGTGCATGGTGAGCCCAGCACTCTGCATCCTGCAGAAGGAAATCTGTACTAAGCAGCTTTGCAGCCTTAGCGATGCTAATTCTTCTGTTGGGTCGGAGCAGTTTATTTCAATGCTGCTAAGGAGCTCTGATACCTTCTCACCAACTTAGGAGGGAAGGTTGGAGAGCCAGAGCCAGATTAGCATCAGCAACAGCTTCCCAGCTCGCAGGAGTGCAGGGAGAGCTGTGCAGAGCCCCACAGCACACGGCCGGGTCCCAGCACCCACACTGACCCAGGGCTGTTGGCCCCAGTGGATGGAGCTGTCATTGTCCCTCTGGTTCCTGCTCCCCTGGGCACCCTCAGCCACCTCGCAGCTGCAGAGCAGAGACGGGCAGGGAGCTGCTCAGCAGTCTATGGAGAATAAACGTGGGAAGGGACAGGCAGTGCCACTCTCGGGTCCCCACACTGGGGCTGGGCTGGGTGCCTGGGCAGAGCCCTTTGGTTGCTGAACGCCCACGTCCTGAGCCCATGGTGCTGCCTGGGGAGCGCCCCCTGCACCCAGCGACCCCCACTCCATGCTGGTGGCAGTGATTTCTCCTCTGCCTCCCATCCACACAGTCCCCACTTGCCCCTGCCAAACCCCACAGGAGCTCCCTTCCCTCCCGTGCCCCCCTGCAATGGGGAGCGGAGCCCCATCAGCTCCCAAAACCGGGGTCTGTGGCGTCAGCACTGAGACCAGAACCCCACGAGCTGCCCCTGGCTGCTCCCAGAGCCTCCAGAGCTGCGGGGCTCTGCTCCCCTCACCCCCTGCACACACCTGGATTGTTTCTGGGCAGCTGAAAGCCTTTTGCTACCCAGAGCAATCTGCTGTTAGAGCAGCTTTTGCTGCGTGAAGCGCGGCTCGTTGCTAAAATCAAGCCAATGGGATTGTAGCTATTGATTTTTTCCTACTTCTACCACTATTTGAGTGCCTGGAAAACATTTCTGTAGCAAATGATAGTCACTCTGGGGCAGCCTTGTAATTGCAGGAGCTCAGCAGATGGTTTCCCTGAATGCAGCCTCGTTGTCCCACCCGCAAATTTGTCAGACACTGAAAGCAGCTCCTCGAAACCTGTGTGCATCCAGCACGGAGCCCAGCAGCCCTGTGCAGGTCAGGAGCAAAAAAGCTGTTCCTTCCCCACGGTGCTGGAAGGGGAGGCAGGAGACAGCCAGGATGGGGCCACATGTTCCAGCTGCATCCTCTGCCCGCTCCCAGCGCCGGGATCGGCCCTGCCAGCAGCTGCTGGGGCTCCGTGGCTGGAGCTAATTAGCTGTACAGCAAGCAGGCATTAGGAGACCCAATCAACATGATTTCATTTCTAAACAGGAAACAGCTGTCCCCCTCTTTGCATATGGAGCTAATTTTAAAGATGCATTAACCCTTCCCGCAGGGCTGCCCCACCCAGGGTATCACAGGGCTGCTGGCATGGATCAGAAAAGTGGGCACAGAGCAGAGGGTGCTCTCGGGGTGGCTGCTCCGAGCCCTGAAGCCCATCTGCACAGGGCTGTGCTGCTTTGCAGACCCTTTGTGTAAGCACTCCCAGGGCAGGTGAGCAGCGGTGCGGGGTCGGGGGGCTGTGCTGCACTGCTCCGTGCAGAGCACATGGCACTGCCACCGTCACCCGTCTGTCACTGTCTGCTGCAATTTGTCCCCTGCCCCAGAGCCGTGGTGGGCAGCAGCTCACACAGCTCCGCAGCCCACGTAGCACCGGTGCCTGCCAAGCAGCAAGGACAGCAGGAACGGCCTGATGGGCTCTGCCCGGACACGTTACAGCTGCCCTGCGAGGGCAGAGGTCCAGCTTGCCTCCTCCTGCTGCACCCCTCAGCACCAGGCCTGATTCTTCCCTTTGCTTGGCATCCTCTCTCCCCAGCCTGAGAGCTCTGCATTGAGCCCGCCTGCAGGAGGGATGGGACAGAGGGGCTGAGCCCAAGCATCCCTGGTGCTGAGATGGGCAGTGCACAAACATCCCTGGTGCTGTGCAATGGGCAGAGCCTGAGCATCCCTGGTGCTGTGCGATGGGCACAGCCCATCCCTGCTCCTCAGCACTGCTCTCATGGTGCTGCTGGGCTTTGGGCTGGGTGTGCAGCCCAGGGAAGCCCGTTGCTGTGTCCCATTTGAGGCATTCTCCCAGGCCAAGGAGCAGTGTGGTCCCGTGGATGGCCGCATCCCAACCCCATTCTGATGGACCACTGCACTGGGGCCATCCCATCCCAAACCTGGAGCGGGGCTGCAGCCCCAACAGCTCCATTCTGCCCCTTAATTAATTAAGGCTCCTTATAAAGCAAGAGCCAGCTTTCTTCCCAGTTGCTCATCGTTTATTCATGCTCTGCTCGTTATTTTTAAAATCCCTCTGCTTTTTCCCCCTCTAAAGGTGCTCTTCTTTAAGTCTCAATCTGTGTCTGTGTCACCATCCTGGGAAAGGGGAAATTGCAGATAACCATAAACCACAGCAAAACACATTGCCCCGAGGATTCACGGGTTAATTCCCACTCAAAAAACAGACATTTATTCCCCAAATGCAAAACATTTTAACAACATTACTGCTGAAAAAGGAGCGGGGGCTCTTTTGTCGGGATTATTTTCTAAGTTCCATTAATTCTTTGTTCAATTGATGCATATTCAAAACGGTGTAAGTGGGGCCCTCACTGTTTCAATTAGCATTAATGCACAATTATTTTTCTCCATATTTATGCTGCTCTTGCAGGGCATGGCTTGGGGTTGTTATTTATTTATTATTTTTTTTACATTTGTATGTTAATTCTGCTTTTAAAAGATCCTTCTGCCCAAACTCCTTGCACGGTGATAAAGCAAAATGAGAGGACGACTGATTTGGGGCTGCAGCACCGGAGGAAGCAGGGGCTGCCTGGCAAAGCAGGGAGAAATCCTGGCTGTTAGCAGACCCCAAGACAGAATTGCATCTAATGCAGAGATTTCACAGAACCGTTGCATTCCTGTTTGCTGCCAGGAGCCACACACCCCAGCCCTGGGAATGGCTCAGCCCATGGTACCACTGCCCCAGCCCAGCTCTGCCCACACCTCCCACAGCCGTGGGATGCTGGCAGGTGGGTGCAGGGCTGTGCAAGCAGAGCTGGAAATGGGGCAGCTCCTCTGTGCAGTCACTTTGCCTGCAGGAGATGCTAAATTTTGCAGTGCTGGTAGTCACCTCCTTCCCACGCAGTGGGGGGAGCGAGAGAGGAGGAAGCGAGCTTTCCCCATCCCTTGGCATTAGAGACGCACAAACTCTGATTTTTAAATTTCTTTGCTTAATTTTTCTTTTTTTTCTTTTTCTTTTGAAAGTGCATCTTCATTGATCCTTGGCAGCACCCCAGCCCGAGGGCATCGCTGGGGTCTGGAGGAGACATTGCAGCGTGGGAGTGCAAAGGATGCGCAGGGTGCTGCCTCCATCTCAGGGTGCCCGGAGCCCTGCTGTGCACGCAGACATCTGGGGGCTGCGGATGGCTGAAGGGTGTGTGGGAAAAGCCACATTTTCCTCGCCAGGAGGCACAGACCGACAGGCACCGTGTTCATCACTGCCACGTAGGAACGTGCAGCCTGCACCGATTCGTATTCACTCTGCTCATGCTTGTGGAGACAGAAGCAAACGCGTCCTGAACGCATGCAGGGATGCGTGCAGGAGTGGGTCTGCACGTCACCCAGGGGCTGTGGTGTCTGCGTGCACAGCTGAGGACATCCCTGCAGACACAGGTGCGCAGGTGTGCGTGCCTGAGCCCTACGTGCACAGCTGCAGTGCCTGAAGGGGCTCTGACAGCTCCCTGCCATGTGATGATGTTCTGGGCCACCTTTGTAGGACAAAGAGGCTGAGAAATAATGGCCCTCACCTGGCCAAAGCCACTGAAAATCCCACAGCTTTAGGAAATAGCCGCTTGGTTTCTGCTTCACTCTCCCCAGTGTTGGGCAGAGTTTTGCAGGTGCCCGAGGAAGCGGTGTAAGCACATGGGGAAAGAGGAAGCAGAGCCACATCAACACGGAGCGGCTGCAGGGATTCATACACATAAGAATGAAGTCTGCACCCCCCTCATTTTGCACATTACCCCAACAAGCCATGCCAGAAAAAGGAGATGCCCACTGCCCAGCAGGCCGGCAGCTTCCTAGGAGCTGTGTCCCTCCAAGGCTTTGGGTCGTGGTCACCCAGGGACAGCCCCGTGCTGGTTCAGCTGCAGCCTCGGCCGTGCCCCATGGGACCCCTCCATCCTCAGGGGAGCACGGGGTTGTTCAGCTCGCAGATGGGGGACCCAAGGCTGCTGCAAGGACCCGAGGCTGCTGCAAGGACCCGATCGCGCGGCCGCGATCGCGGAGCTCGGCCCCCACCCAGCGGCCGAGCGCGGCCGGCAGCCCCCGGGGCCGTGCGCTGATCCCTCCTCCTGCAGCATCCCCGATAGAGGGGGGGTTGGTCCTACCTGAGATTGGAACTCTGAGAGCTGAGGAGTGAGAGGGGAAAAGCAGGCAAGCTCAAAAGTGCCTGCAAACTGGAAATAGCTTGGAAATATTCTCCTTCCGTTCCCCAAAAGGTACAATTCCTACCTAGAGCCCCAGAAGCAAGCTGACAGGATTTCCTGCAGTGAGTGTGAGGTCATGGACATGGGCTGTGCGTGGTGCTGGGAACAAAAGTGGAATATCCAGGATCCAAAGTGGAATTTCTGGGATCTAAAACATCACCCCAGGACCCAAAGCATCACACTGGGATCCATAGCGTCACACTGGGATTCATAGCATCATGGTGGGATCGATCCATAGCATCACACTGGGATCCATAGCATCATGCTGGGATCCATAGCATCACCCCAGGACCCATAGCATCATGCTGGGACCCATAGCATCACACTGGGATCCATAGCACCATGCTGGGGTTTGCGTGCACCCAGCTCTCAGCACCTGGCCCAGCAGGAGATGCTGCAGCTTGCAGCAGGACGGATGGTACCTGACCTCGCATAAGCACAGGCACAGCCTATCAGAAACGCCTGAGCAAATGTGAGCTGGCAGAGGGAATTTACAGGGGATCGGCGTGCTGTGTCTCACAGGCACCGTGGGTTCTTTATCTGCTGCTGGAAGCCCTGGAGCTGGATTTACAGCACCACAAAACCTCGTGTCTGCTCTCCAGAGATAGGGAAGAGTTCATCCAGGAGGAGCAGAGCGCCTTTCAATCCATCTTTATGGATGGATGGATTTAATGGCAAGTGTTGTATTTCTGCTGCCCTGCGTGGCCATCCACAGCCTCGTTAGGTTTTGCCACCCCACCACGCAGCAGGGCAGACACAGGCACCGTGAGTGCTGAGTTTGCACCAGGATTTATGCACACGTAGATGTTGAGACAAGCCATGAAAATCCATCTCCACCTTGACCCAAATCCCTAGAAAAAAAAAGAGACATCCCTTCAGCGCCTTTGTTTGGCTCCTGTGCATCTGAAACACGGCCTTTGGGGCTGAGGCATCCAGGAGTTAACGCCATGGAGGTGGTAAATGAAGGAAAAAACAAGGCAGAGGGGACGAGAGTTCATGTAAAACATCGCTGTTTCTTATGGTAGAGAAAATATGGACCTGAAATAAGCAAAAGAGACCCCGAGGTGGCCTGGGGAGTCATTTTGAGGGTGGACCCGGCACCTCGGTGAGATGCAGGGGTCCCTTCTAGCACTGCTTTAATAGAGAGAGGAGGGGCAGGAGGGGCAGCAGTGCTGAGGCTCCTGTTTTTGCCATACAACATTTCTTGGTGCTTTGGGAGCCGCAGTTGCAGGAAGAGAAGGAAAGGGGAACTGCCGGCACTATTTGCAGCTTGAACAGTTTTCTCTCGCAAATCATAATTACCCTCATTAAACCCATCTCCCCAGGAATGGAGACACAGGATTAGTAACGTACACAGAAAGATTTGGGCACAGACTCGGGGCCTCGTAGAGCCCAGCCAGTGGCAGGAGGGCTCTGACACGAGCAGGGATGAGGGCAGAGCACAGAGCAGCTCTCAGGGGACTCCAACCACCCCACGTCCTCCTCGAGGAAGTAGCAAAACCGCTGCCTTCTCCCTAATCCCAGCATTGCGTACCTGGGGACAGCTGTTTGCCATTTGCAAGGAGCTGGGGGGCATCTCTGCTGGGATGCAGCTCAGCACCCAGCACCCATCCTTCCTTCCTCCCAGGGCTCCCATATCACCCCGATAATTTTGCACCCCTGTTGCTCAGCTGCTGCTGCACCTGCAGGAATGCTGTGGGTGTCGCTGCCTGCAGAGCACCCGCAGAGATTTTGGTGGGAGATGGGGCAGTCATGGGGCAGGGTTTCAACTTTAGAAATGAGTTTCTTATGGAAAACACACCCAGAGAAGTGAAAGCCAGCATGACCTTGATGGAATTATTAAGGTTATTGATCGGGCTGGGAGCTCAGCGCTGCTAATTCCATCAATAAGAAATACGATATTGCAACCGCCAGGTCTGATGATTGATGGCTTGTCTATGGGCTTCATAACCCCTCGCCTCTCTGCAGCACCTTTCCTTTGGGACCTGGAGGTGGTTGGGGAACCCCAATGAGTGGGTGCTGGGGAGGCACCGCGGTGCCAGGACACAGGGAGGGATGGGCAGGAGCCACGCCGTGGGTCTGCTCCCATCGACACCTCTCCTGCTGGAGACCTGGCGCACCTGAAAGCTTCTTTTCATAGAATCATGGAATCATTCAGGTTGGAAAAGCCCTCTGAGATCCCCAATCCAACCCCAGCCCATCCCCACCGTGCCCACTGACCATGTCCCCAGTGGTGGGTCTGGAGCACCTCCAGGGACGGTGACCCCCCCACCCCCTGGCAGCTGTGCCAGGGCATCACCCACCGCTCTTTTGGAGGATAATTTTTCCAGTTACAAGCTGGAAATTCTCATGAGAATTATCCCCATTTAATCACAGTTTCCCTTTTGTTGGTGTAACGAACAGTTGTGCCCGCTGCATTGACTGCTCGAGCACGCACGGCTGGAGCAAGGCAGGCACGTGGCCTCAGGTCCTTGCAGCGTGGCACCACTGCCCTCCATGCAGGAGCTTTTATTGGGGACTGACTGCACAGCAGCAAAACCTGATGCTGCCACATGCCTGGGACAGACACCGGGCTCCTGCTTAGGAGCAGCCCCACCTTGAAAGCAGTCACTGATTGCTGATGGACCCCCTGCAGCACCTGCCAGGACTGCTGCTTCCCCACCCTGCACCTGGGGCTGCTGTGCTACAAACGCACCCAGCCAGCACCAAGCATCCTGTGTAAAAGCTGGGTGAGCCTGGGGTGCTGTGTGCAGGAGAGTGATGTCCTGGGGAGGTGGAAGAGGTATTGAACCACAGGGAAAGTGATGGGGGAGGGCTGTGAGCTGCCAAGGGCACGGAGCAGGAGGGCTGGCAGGGAAGCAGAGTGGGAAGCACCCTGCCTGCTCTCTGCTGCTCGCTCAGCCCCAGTGGAGGGAGCAGGGCCCGGTGCAGTGGCATGGAGAAGTGCCAACGTCTCAGCTGAGAGGAGAATGAGGTGCAGAATTAACGCTGCTAATGAGATGTCAGGATTAGTTTGTGTGCCCTTGTCATGCAGGCAGGGTGACAGCGCGTGAGAGGTGCTGGGGGGTCCCAAGGCAGAAAGGTTCTGGATTGTTCCTGTAAGGAGTTCCTGTGCCCATTTTCTAACAGCACTTCCTGAGCAGTGGATGCATTTGGGGTCCCGTGCAGCAAAAGCATTTCTATTTTTTTTTCTCTCTGCTGGGTGGAGGCTCTGGGACCTGAGGAGATGCTGGGAGGAAGCTGCTGCCCTGTGGTGTGGGCTGATGAGAGTGGGTTTAAATCAGGCAGCACCAAACAGCATGGAAGGGACTGAGCACCAACCCTGCCCTGCTCCTCCTGTCTGGGTGCTGGGCATGGCCCTGGGGAGGGGGCTGAGGGCCCTACATCATGGAGGGGCCCCGCTCCCCCCTCACTGCCCAGTTCCACCCTCGTGCTCCATCCTTCCCCCCTCTCCCGACCAGCATGAAGTAATTAAGTTCATAAGGCATCAGACAATCAGCCAGCAGCCCACAAGACGTTGTGTTTAATCATGTACTAATGGCATGTTCTTGGCAATAATTACAAGATAACAGTGTTTGCAGGCTGTAATCAGAACAATTCTAGTAATTAAATCAGCCTTTTGTCAGCACGTTCCTTCCCCTCTGCCGACAGCGTCAGGACCCCTCCGAGGAGGGCTCGGTGCAGCCCTGGCACCGACAGAGCCCAGAGAGGTGGGGGCTGCACTGTGCTGTGCGTGGGGCTTGGGGGGGCTGCTGGCCCCAGACCCCAACGAGGGCTCCAGGACCTCGGGGTGATGGCACAGGGAGCACTGCAGCCAAATTCCTATGGGACAGAGCAAGGGCAGGGGTTGGCCCCCAGTGCCCTGCAGCTACACCTTGCCCCAGATTTGTGCTTGCCTATGGCACGTGCCAGCCTGGGATGTGTCCCTGCAACTGGCCCTGCCTTACATTCAGCTGCTCCCCTTCATGCACTCACCCACACTCCCTAGTTGGGTCTCTAACAACATTTCCCAGCCTGCTCCAGCAGCCAGGCTTCCCATTGCCATCTGAATGAAGGGGCTTTAAACAGAGCAAATTCCCTGAGACACCACAACCTGCTCTCCTCGGTCTGGAGCAGTTGCTTGCTCAGGCAGAGCCAATTTCTGAGTTTTGGGCTTTTCCTCAGAAAGGGACCAGCTCCGTGGCTGCCCACGTGTGCAGCAGGCATGCACTGACCCCTGCGTGGGATGGGGCGATGCCCTGCACCCCACCCAGCCCATGTCCCCACTGCCACATCCACGTGCAGTGCTGGTGGCCCCGCACAGCAAAAGCCCTCTTAAAAAATCACTTCCTCTCCTAAGGAGAAGATATCAAACAATAACCCAATAATGAAAAATAAGCAGTTATATGGCTCCGCCAATAATTAACTTAGTTCTCAGCTGTTAATTTACGCACCCAAAGCCCTCTGTTTAATATTCTAATTTCTGGTTAATCATCTATCAAGAGAGAACAAACGGTGATGAGCTCGTTTTCACCTCCTGGAGGGGAATGGAGGCAATGAGGGCTCATCACTGCAGTCCCTTACGGAGGGAACTCCCATCACCCATGGGACCCCCGGGGTGGGATTTCTGCCCTCTGGGTGCCTGCAGGGCTCTGGGAGCTGCTCCCCTGCCCAGTGCCATGGAGCTGCAGTGCACCCCGGGGTGGTGGCTGTGGAGTGCCCAAATCTCAGCCAGGCACCGCGTCCTCATCAGCGCTGAATGGCGGTAATCAGAGCCCCCGAAGTGACTCCAGGCTTCAGAAATCAGACCTCCTTTTTTCTGCCTTTGAAAGGAGAGGGGAAGACGCACTGTGAATCCGGGATGTGAAACTCAGGCACGAGCAGGTGTGAAAGAAAAGTGCCAGAGATCCAGACAACTGCTTCCTTGGGGCTGTAATTAAAACCCAAGCTTCTTAATCTCCCCAGGCTCTGGCCTGCCTGCCTCTGGCTCATGGGGCTGCACGAAGCGTGGGGTCAGTGCTGGTGCCCTCAGCGGCTTTTGGGGACCACGCATAGCTCAGGGACTGTGGGACCGATGTCCCCATCTGTGCAGGAACACCCACCCCATCCCTTCCCCACTCACCTCAGGGCAGCACGGAGCCCTCCAGCAAAGCAGCCCTGCAGATGCAGCGGGCACAGCGTGCCTCCTGCAGACAGCAGCACCCTCCGGCCCCCGGCCCCCCTCCTCCAGCCCCCTGTCCCCCTCCTACCCATCCCCAGAGCAGCATCCTCAGCTCTGCTGCTCCCATCCCGGAGCGCTGCGGGGATGGCACGGGGCAGAGGGGGGGGTGCTGTCCCCCGGCCCCGGGGCTCAGCGGGGACCGCAGCCGGGGACAGCAGTTCCGCGGGCGCGGAGCTCCATCTCGTGGGGGAAGAAGGGAAGCCCAGATGTGCGGCACAGCTGGACCCCCCGCTCCGCGCTGGGAGGATGGCACGGCTCTGGGGATGGGTCTCGGGGCCTGCCCTGGAATGTTCATCTGAGCATCCTCCCTGTATCGCCCCGGTGCAGCTCGGGCAGGGCTGGATGCTCTCCAGCTGCTCCGTCCCCGCAGACACTCGGGTTTCAGTCTCTCCTCTCCATGCTGACACCCAGTCTGCACTTCTGGGATGAATATTTATGAGGGCTCTGATGAAGAGGCAGACCCGGAGTTGCCACTCTTTGGAAGCACCAAGAATCTGGCCCCTAATTAAGATGCAGCTGGCTTCGTTCCTTGATCAAATTCCAGCTTGCAAATAAAACATTTGCAATTCCTTTTTTTTTTTCCTTTTCAAAGAAAGACAGTCCCCTTCTGGTCAGCTGATTGCAGGTTCAGCAACAAGGCAGTGGTCTGCAAAGAGCCCAGGGGAGGGAACTGAAATGGGAAATGAGAAGGGGACACTTCTGGGGATGGGGACATGGGGACAGAGGAGCCCTATGGGGCACTCTCTGCTCCCCATTGAGGTGTGGGGGAGCTCGGCCACGCTCTCACCGTCGCTCCCTGGGATTTGTTACTCTGCCAACCCGAACACGCTCTGCTAATAAACAAAAATTGATTTTTATTTATCTTACAAAGCGGAGCCCCGTTGCTCCTGCTGCACAGCTTTAATCCTTTCTGCTGTCGATGGCGATAATGAGAGACACCTGCAGATCCGGTCGGAGCCGTGGGCTCCTTTGTGACTACCAGGAGATCGATACTCCTCGGTGCTGCTCATGGCTCCCTGGCCCAGGAAGGCACTGGGACAGGCTCAGCGCTCCCTGGGGGTCTCGACCCAATTCTGGGGACTTTGCTCAGCCCTGGGGGAGCCCCTGACCCCCGCGGTCAGTGGGGACAGATCCCCGTGTGCCTTTGTGGGGGTGCAACAGGGGAAAGAGGAGGAACTCTGGCTTCAGAAACTCATCCAAGGGCTGAAATAGTTGCAGAGGATGAGCAGAGGGGATGCACGCTAATGCCTTGTAATTGCACAGGAAAGCCAACCTCAGCCTCTGCCTGGCCCAGGTTCGCTGTGATTGAAAGAAATCCACACAGGGCTTCTGTTCATTAACAATCCATCTTGGTTTTATTGTCCGTTTCTTAAAAAGTCGGTGCTTTTCTATTCATAGTTCATAAAATAAATCCTATTTTACAAAGATTTACAGCTGTGTGAGCGCCCAGCAGCCAACGAGGCTGGCCCTGGCACGTCTTAAATAGTCCCACCACAATTCTTTTCCTTTATAAAAAAAAAAAAAATAGGAGAAGGAAATCAGCGACAACCCCTCCCCTCCAGCCCCAAACAGGACATACCAGAGCGAGAGGGTTTGTATCAAAGTCGATTTATTTCTTTGGGATGGGCCCAGGGAGGCACAATGTCCCTTTGTCCTTCCCCACGCTGCGGGGTGGGCTCTCCCCCCTGGGTCGCGCAGCCCTCGGGGCTGGGATGGAGCAGAGGTGGTTTCCTATGGGTTTGCAGTTTTTGGTGCCCGTGGTGCTATCAGTACAGGGGTCCCTTGACGGCTCCTGGCTCTGTCAGCCGTGCCGAGGCATACGCAGAAGCCCCCAGGCAGGCAGCTGGCTCGCAGAACCCCGGCAGCCCCACGGGGCCAGGGGACCCTGGGCGGCCAGCATCCCCCGGGACACCTGGGGGACCCCGCTCGCCGTCCTTGCCATCCAGCGCATGGCCAGGGATGCCAGGGAGACCTGGGGGGGTGCAAGGGGTTCTGAGCACCCAGCTCTGGGGATGCTCTGCTCCAGGTGCTATCATGGAGCAGAGTGAGGGGAGTGTGGCTGGGGAGGATGGGGATGGGCATGGTGGGGTGGGAAAGGGTGCTGCAAAGGGGAGATGTGCAGGGTGAGTCTGGGTGGGTGGGCAGAGACGGGCCATAAGTGCATCTATTGCATGGGGAAGGGATGCAATGGATGGGAAAGGGATGCAATGGACAGCATGTGGGGTGCAATGGATGGGAAAGGAGCGTGATGGATGGGAAAGGGATGCAATGGACAGCGCCCATTGGGGGTTACCTGGGATCCCTGGCGGACCTGGCATCCCCGGGTGCCCACGGCCCATGTCTCCCCGCTCACCCTTCTCCCCGCGCTTCCCTGCAGGGAAAGAAACAGAGAGGAAAGAGCTCACTGGAGCCTCTGGAGGGGTCTTTGCTTTTAACCCCAAGAGATGGGCACCGACACTGCCACCCACCTTTGGGTCCGATGTTGCCGATCTGCCCAGCAGCACCCAGGATGCCGGGGACGCCCCGAGGTCCCATGGGTCCGTGGGGGCCTTGCTCCCCAGGTGGCCCTGGTGGCCCTGGAGGTCCGGGGGGGCCCATGGCACCGACTCCCCCCAGGGCAGCTCTCTTGGCACTGACAGCCACCTCTGCCAGCTGCTCTGTGGGGCAGAGAGGGGCCGGTGTGGGACATGGTGGGGCAGCCCAGCCAGTGGGGTCCCACTCACGGGGTGCTCATGTGCTGGGTGCCGGGCACCCCCTCACCTTGCAGCATCTTCAGGACCACATCAACAATGTGCTGGTCCCCAGCATCCCGGCCCTGCAGGCAGCAAAAGGAGGGATTGCACCTTCCTTCCCCCACTGCATCAGTGGGGCCGGTCCTGTCCTGGTCCCTGTGGCTGTGCCACCTTCCAGCCCCTCCCTGTTCTCTCTGTGCTCCAGCTGTAAGTGCTCCGGCCTCAGCTCATGCCGTGCTGGCCAGCCTGCATCCTGCTCACCCCCCATTTTGTGACTCTACGATCAGGCTCATATGGAGAAGCTCCATTCCCCAGCAGGCTGCAAACGCACATTGGAGCTAAACCTGCTGCCGTCGCTACACACAGCAAGAAAAAACAGAGCTGCTCCTCCTGGGAAGGTGGGATCCCACCTGCAGCTCAGCCAAACATCAGCTGCTGCCCAGAGGAAGCAGTGATAAGACAAGGTCAGATAAGGAGCACAGTGACAGCAATGCATCTGGACCACCCCAAATGTGTGCAGGAGGTGAGCGGGGGGGCTGGGTACTCACCGCCACGCCGCGCTGCCCGGGCATCCCCGGCACACCACGCTCCCCCACCAGCCCCCGTGGGCCGGGGGGGCCTGGGTAGCCCCGCACGCCAGGTGCACCTGCATCCCCCGAGGGACCGGGGAAGCCGAGCTCGCCCTGGATGCCTTGCTGCGGGGAAAGGAGGCAATGCTCAGCCCCACACCCAGCCAGCACCCGGCTGCGGTCCAACAGAGCAGAGTGCAGGGGACACTTGCTGCCAGCACTCCGACACTCACCTGTCCTTTGGGTCCCGGCTCTCCTGATTCACCCTGGGGATGGAGGACACGAGAAAGGCAGTGGAGAAGCAGCACAACTGCAGCAATGCTGCCTGGGGAGGCAGGGGCACCCCCTCCCAGGCAGTGGGGTGCAACGCGGCTGAGCTCAGGGCATGGGGACGTGACCCCAGCCCATGCCCCCCACCTCCCTGCCCAGGTCCCAGGGGTCACCGCAGGGCCATACCTTCTCGCCCTTCACCCCTGCGAGGCCGTGGACACCAGGGTCTCCCTAAAGGGAAGGGATAAGAGTGGTGAGAGCCCTGCCCGCATCCCGCTGAGTCCCAATCTGCTGCATTACAGCTGCTGCTCCCCCAGGCAACAACTGGCAGGGACCCGGCCTGGGGGTGCCATGGGGCTGGCGAGGAGCATCCACCATCCCCTGCACCTCCCTCCAGCCCCTGCAACAGGAGAGGACAAATCCCTCCTGCAGCTCCAGCCCCAGCCCTGGCTCTGCAGGGCAGCTGCAGTGTTGATAGAGCCGGCACCCAGGGGGCAGCGGGGGGCAGCCCCCACCCAAGGCAGCATCGAACGCAGGCATCAGCCCTCACCCAGCACCTGGCTGCCCCCGCCCCCAGGATACTCACGATGCCACCTTTGGGGCCGGTTTTCCCTGGGGAACCCTGGAGAAAAGGGGAGAAGGGGGTCAGGCGGCCGCAGCACAGAGGGGGCATCCGATATGCACCAACATCTCTGCTAAAAACTCATCCTGCATCTCTCCCCCACCCCTCTGCACTGCAGCGAGCCCTGCAGAGAACACGTCTGTCCGTCCGTCCATCCGAGCCCACCCCTCTGCAGCATCTGTGTCAACCTCTTGCTGCATTCCTCCCCTTCCTGCAGCGATTGATTCTCCGTTCTTGCAGAAACCTCCCATGGAAGTGCTGCTCCCTTCTGCCTCCCTCAGCCGTGCCCCCCCTCAGCAGCCGTCACCTTGTCTCCTTTGACTCCCGGCAAGCCTTGGGGTCCTGGGATTCCTGGGGGACCCTGCTCACCTTTGGGCCCCTGGAAATCAAGGCAATGCAAGGAAAAGTGAAAAGGGAATGGGAAGAGCCCAAGGGAACGCTCTCTGTCCCCAGAGCAATGGACACACGGTGCTGTCCATGCACAGAGATGGGGCAGCTCCGTGCCTTCCCCCAGGGAATGGAGCACCCCCCGTTCCCCCCCATGCACTCACCGCTCTGCCCTGCTCACCGGGGGCACCCACAGGGCCACGCTCACCCCGGTCACCCTGGGAAAGAAGCAGAGTCAGGGGCAGTGCCCAGCACAGCTGCAGCCCCGCCGTGCCCCCCACTCACCTTTGGCCCGGGGACGCCCTGCGGTCCCTGCTCACCCCGGGGGCCAGGTTCACCCTAGAGGGGGGAAAACACCCAGAGCTCCATGTTATTGCTCTGTGTGCCATCCTCTGCCCCACGCCCTTCCTGGGGATGCTGCAGAGGGACACGTGGACCCTGCAGCCATGGGAAGGGTGGCTGCTCGCTGCAGTGTGGCCACAGCGGGGTTGGAGGGCTGGAGCCCCAGGGAACGTAATGTAATGGAGATGCTGCAATGGAGGGGTTGGGGACAGCAAAGCGGAGACACGCGGCCCTGCACTCACCAGCTGCCCCGGGGCTCCGGTGATGCCTTGCTGGCCCCGAGCTCCCACCTCACCCTGTGAACAGACAGAGGCACTCAGGGACATGTCCCCGTGCCCCCAGAGAGGTGCTGTGTCTGGGGGGACGGGGGCTGAGCCCCGCACCCACCTTGTCCCCTGGGCCACCCTTGCTGCCCGGCTGGCCTGGCAAGCCCTGTAGGAACAAAGCTGGGTCACATCCCATGCATGGGGCAGGAGGCAGCCCCCTGCCCGGGGGTGCTGGCCCCGCTGGGTGCTGGCCCACCCGGGGCTCCTCGCTGTTTTGTCCCCATACTCACAGCCTGTCCCCGGTGTCCTGGGGGCCCCGGGCGGCCGGGCTGTCCTGCACTGCCCTGCAGGGAAACAGGTGTCAGCAGAACGGAGAAAGGGGCAGAAATGGGTCACAGTGCGGGGGGGACAAGGGGATGGCTGTCCTTGATCTCATGGGGACAGCCACACTGCCATCAGGGATGTGGCACACCAAGGGACTGTGCCACCTGCTGTCCCCATCACTCCAATGCTGGCCCCCTGCAGCCCCTCACCTTCACGCCTGGGATGCCCGGCGTGCCATCCTTGCCATCGATGCCTGGCAGACCCTGCAGAAGGGAAAAGAGCCACTGGGTCTGACACCTCCGAGGGGTGAGGGAGGGAGAGGAGGAAAGCAGCCCTCCAGCTCTGTGCCCGCGGAGCATCCAGGAGCTGCTGCACACTCAGCCCTGCTCCGAGCCAGGGCAAAAGGATGCAGGGACAGAGGGGGACAGAGGCTGCTCGGAGCAGGACGTGGCTGCAGGTGCTGCCGAGTGTACTCACATTCTCCCCTTTGGGGCCGATGTCTCCCTGGGGTCCCCTGATGCCACGGCCACCCTGCAGTGGGGCAGAGCCAGAGGGGTGGATGCAGTGCTCCCGGCACAGGGGATGGAGCGCAGAAAGCAAAGCGGTGCCCAGGAAGCACTGCGTTACCTACCAGCTCTCCCTTCTCGCCTGGGTCCCCTGGAGGTCCTTTGGGACCTTCCCTGCCCTGCAGGAGAGAACAACGGGGCTGAGCGGGGCCACGCAGGGACACCCGCCTGGGACAGGGGGGGACACTCACCGGCCGCCCAGCAGCACCGATGGTCCCGACCATCCCCTTGTAGCCAGCAGGACCCTGCAAAGAGAGCAGGGGGTGATTCCTCCCATCGCAGCCTCAGCCCCACGAGGTCTGGCCCTGTTCCTGGACGCCTGCCGTGGCGATGCCGCCGCGTCCCGCTGGCACTTACCGTCTCGCCCTTGGGTCCCGCCATCCCCGGGTAACCCCTCTGGCCCTGAGGTCCCTGGGGGAGGAAACGAAGCCAGGCTTAGCCCGGGTACCAACCCGGCAGCACCCGGGGGGAGCCACAATTAAAGCGAAAGCTGACACTGGGAATCAGGCACTGCTGCCAAATGCAGGCAGTTCAGCCCCACTGCTCGCTCCTAATCCCAGCAGACCCAGCAGGCCCCTTTCCACCTGTCGCTTCCATAACAGCAATGGCCCCAAACCGGTGCTGCTTCCCCCGCCAAAGCTCGTGGCTTCAAAGCGGTTTTGCCCTTTCCTGCACCGAAGAGCTCAGCCCGGTAATTGCTTTGCACCTTCAAAGCGCTCAGCGAGCTCACGCAGCTTAATCCCCGCATCCCACAGGGAGCCGTGGTCCACCACCCCATCCCCGGACAGCAGGGGCTCAGCAGGAACCTGGGATTTGTCCCAGGTCAGCGAGTCACCTGCCACCACGCAGAGCCCCGACCAAGGTCTCTCCATCAGCTGTGCCTTTGTGACGCCCCCGGTTTTGGCAGCTCCACAGAAGGAGATGGAGAGGATGATGGCTTTGTCCCGGTCCCAGCGAGCAGGGACACACTGGCATCACGTCCCCATGGCTGGGGACTGCACACCCCCAGCCCTGGCACAGCCCCAAGCACCCAGGGAGAAGAGCAGCAAAGAGAAATAAATACGTTACTGGAGGGCCTGGGACACCTTGCTCTCCGGAGACACCGACATCACCCTTGGGGCCCTGGGGAAAAGAGAGGTGAGCGCCAGGGATGGGGATGGGAATGGGATGGTGGTGGGGATTGGAATGGGGATAGCAATGAGGATGGTGATGGGAATGGCAGTTGGAATGGGAATGGTGATGGGGACGGGAATAGTGATGGCAATGAGAATGGGGATGGGGATTACAAAGGGGATAGCGATGAGGATGGTGATGGGAATGGCAGTTGGAATGGGAATGGTGATGGGGACGGGAATAGTGATGGCAATGAGAATGGGGATGGGGATTACAAAGGGGATAGCGATGAGGATGGTGATGGGAATGGCAATGGGGATGGGAATGGGGGTAATGATGGTGATGAGAATGGGGATGGGAATTGGAAAAGGGATAGCAATGGGGATGGCGACGGGATGAGGCCATGCTCCTAGAGGAGCACAGAGCCCCATGCTCCATGGGAAGATCACCCTCCACCCTCCTCCTCCTCCCAGTCCTGATCTCCTGTCTCTCTCCTGCTGACCTCTTCCTTGCATTCCCCCTTCTCTCCCCAGTGCCCCTGCCCTCAGCCCCAGCTCTCCATGCCACCAGCCCCCACTCACCTGCCTGCCCTGCTGGCCAGGCTCCCCCAGGGCACCGGGGCGGCCTCTGTGTCCCTAAGGGTGAGGAGGAAGAGGTGAGCACCCCACAGCACAGCAGCAGCTCTGCAGCACTGCCCGGAGCCACCCTGCACACACATCCCCCATGGCAGCGATGCACTGGGGCTCAGCATCCCACAGCCAGCCCCAGGCATCTGCATCCCCCCAGTGCTGCACGGTCTGGAGCTGCCTGTGCCTCCAGACAGGGGAAGATCCCTTCTCCCAGCCTCCAGCAATGCAAGGGATAGTCCCTGCTTGCACCCCGGTGGCTCCGGGGCTTCCTCACCTTCAGTCCCTGCAGTCCTTGGGGGCCTTTAGGACCTGGCGGGCAGTTGGTTGGGCACTGGTGGGGAAGAACAAGGGCACAATGAGCAGGGGAAGGACGCAGGGGTGCAGGGAGCTGTGCCCACGTGCTGCTGCGCAAAGCTCATGTGTGCAGCGTCCAGGCTGGGCTACATGGGAACCTACCATTGTGTTTTGGGATCCTGCTCCCCCAGCCCCCATTACCCAATGACAACAGTTGCTGTGTTTCAGGCCAGAGCAGCGTTTGCTCTCCCAGCTGCCACTGAGCTGCAAAGACCTGATGAAGGGGCAGGGAAAGGGCAGCTCTCACCAAGAAATCAGCGCTGCCCTCCACTCCTTGGATGTGTCCTGGGGGGCCCTGTGGGGAAGGAGCCCATCAGCATCCCTGGTGCAGGACACCGGGGTGGTTTGTAAACGCAGCACCCAGGAGGGTGCAGCACACCCGGGGCAGATACTCACAGGTTTCCCTGGAGGGCCTGGGGGGCCCCGGGGGCCGTCGGGTCCAGGGTCACCCTAGGAAAGAACAACCCCAAGGAGAGGGGATTCAGGCACTGCCAGAGTTGCCGTGGAGCTGGGCGATGAAGTGTGGGGTCACGCTGGGAACTGGGGCAGCCCCTGGCCACGGGCCAGGGGGGATGGCACGAAGGGACCCAGCTGCAGGTGTTCAGTCTATCCAGGCTACAGGGGATGCTCACACACATGGTGGGGTCTCCCCTGTTTGTTCCAGGAGCCCCTGAGAGCGGAATGCTGGGGTTGGGGGCAGCCCCCTCACCTTGGGGCCCGGCGCTCCGATCTCCCCGGGAAGTCCAACCTGGCCTGGGAGCCCCTTAGGGAGAGGAGAACAGTGAGTGAGGGAGGGGCTGCGCCCAGAGCCCTCCCTCCAGGGGACGTCTGAGCTCCTGCAGCAGCCCCAGCCCCCAGCAGAGCACTTACGGGTGGTCCTGGCAGCGAGGGGCCCTGCAACAAAAGAGAAATGCTGTGAGCCCACCTCTGCAGCCCCCCCAAACCTTACGGCATCCTCACTGCACGCAGGCTGTGCCACCCCTGAGGATGCAGCGTGGGACAGAGCGGTACTCACGGGGAGCCCCGGTGGCCCTGGCAGCCCAGGCTGGCCCTGCGGGGACAGAAGGGGACAGGTCAGGGGGTGAAACACTGCGGGAGGGGTGGGCGGAGGGGCCCGCACTCACCTTCACTCCTGCCCCCCCCGTGGGTCCCGGTTCCCCTTTTGCTCCTGTGAGGCCCTGCAAGAGGAGAGAGCAGGGGTCAGCGCACAGACCACGAACACATCATGTCAACCTCGAGCTGAAGCTGGTGCTGGTGGCAAAGCCCGGGGAGAGCTGGGAGAGCATCGCTGCGGGCTCCTGGCAGTGCTCCCAGCCCCCACAGACAATTCCCAGCCCCCCCGTACCCAGTGCTGGGAGGGCTGCCTATGGCTCACCACAAAGGGTTCCACCCCCAGAACTGACACTTGTGCAGGGTACGTTACCCTGGATGAACAATGCGTGCTTACAGTGACATTTATTATCCTCTTCATTTGTCACTGAGGGATAACTGAACCCGCAACGATTCAGGAATCGATGCGCAGAGACGCAGAGGGGAGCCCCCAGTTTGGGGTTCCTTCTGATGGACAAGGAAAGGTCTTGGTGGAGGGGGAGGCACCCAGCCATCGG
>WBMW01002525.1:285955-318857 GCA_013396635.1 Penelope pileata | reverse complement strand
CACACACACCGTGCTGCAGGGATGTGCCCCAGCTCGGGGGTGGCAGCCCCACAGCTCGGTGCAGTTTTGGGGGGGGTGAAGCCTCAGTGCCCCCCAGCTCCACTCGGGGCTTGGGGGCGTGGGGGCACCCCAGGGCTGTGCTGGGGTGTGCAGGGGCTGTCACCCAGCCTGGGGCAGTTCCCTGGGGTGGCTCTCAGGGGGTGATGGGGGGCACAGGGTGGCACAGTGTCAGGGGGCAGAGGGCTCGGGCAGCCCTGGGCTGTGCAGCAGGCGCTGTCCTAGAGCTGCAGTGGGGAATGCTTTGCTGCCATGCAGTGAAAGGGTTAAGGCTGTGCCTCTGCCTACCTAAAACCTGACTTGCTGTGCTGTTGTGAAGGGGTGGAGATGGGGCTTGAGGCTTCTCCCCAGTGGTCTCCATAAGGAGCTCGGGGGCTGTGTCTGCTGCAGTGCCCTCTGACAGCTGCAGAGCTGTGCTGGAGGGTGAGCTGCAGCTCCAACAAACCCTCTGCAGCTCTGGGGCTATCCAGGGAAAACCCCACAGGGCAGTACCCCCACGGCAGCGGGCCGGCACCGTGTGGGGCTGCTGGCACAGAGCAGGGTGCCTCTTGCTTGTGAATCCTTATCTCTTGGCTGGTGCCAAGGGCACACAGAGCTGTCTTATCTCAGCTTCTGAGGCATGTGACAACGTACACGGTGTGGGAACAGATCCTCCTAACAATCCCTGATTCTGATAGGGTTCTGTATCATCTCCTGGAAATGCAGTGTTTCAGTCACTTCTGCACAGCTAAACGTGACCACCAACCTGGAAGCTGCGTGTGGCTGGGAGAGCACCTGGGAGCTGTGTGAAAGAATGGGCTTCTGTTGTCCTGAGCTCTTCCTGACAAAACCTCCTCCCACCCTCCTGCTGGGACCCAGGGGCTCTGCTGCCTTCTGCTTGTTGCTGTGGTTTGCTGGGGGCTGAAAGGAAACTGCAGAATTCGGGTTTGTGCAGGGAACGAGCACCAGGTGCACTGGTGCAGAGTGAAGAGTGTTTTACTTGATGCACAGCTGCTTAATAACTAAAACTCGGTGTGAGTCTGCACTAATGAGCCCATGTGGCATTTGCTGTCTCCAGATGGCTTCCCTCAATGTTTCCAGTGCTGCCTGAAGGAGAGGCTGCTCTTCTGCACAATGTTTTTGGGCAACTGCAACTTTGGCTGTGCCGGCTGAGGTGTGAGAAGGATGTGCTTGTGTACGTGGGGAATCCCGTGTGCCTGAAAATATCTTCACTTCTTGCAAAAGTTCAACTTCTCGTATGCAAACCGTTGCAACTCACTCAATTAGAGCAGGCTTCCTGCATCCTGATTTGCCAAGGTCACCCCTGAAATGGGGTCACGTAGTGAGTGGTGCTGGGGGGTTGGCTGGAGGCAGGTGGCATTTCCCGTGCCACCTCCCTCTCTTGTCAGACAGCTCCTGCTCAACATCATCAGGATTTTTGCATGGGCTTCAACAAGGGTGGAGGCAGAGTAGGGACGTGGCAGCTCGCACAGCACCCGTGAAGGCTCTTACAGTGGAACTGGCTGTGTTGTGCTGAACTCACTGGATCTGGTAGTGATTTGCTGCCTGATCTGAGCATTTCAAAGCTAGCATGACACATAAGCAGAGACTGCTCAGATACCACCCACACTTCCATTATGCGTGTTCCCAATGACCTAACTACTTGCTGAGTTTCATTACTGTATTTTTTTCTACTTCTATATACAGAACTAAATGAGATCTCAGTACCTGCTGGTGCCAGCTGCAGTAACCGTGTGCACCCACCTGATCTCATGGCCCCACAGAATCTCTCATTGTCCAAGTCCAGGAGCATCAGGTATGGTGCTGGCAGGGTGCTGCACCCTGGGACCAGTGGAGCAAACTCTTGTTTTCTCTGCTGTGCTGATAAGCAGCTGTGTGACCTCCAGCTCTTGTCCTCTGCGATTGCTTGGAGAAGTCCTTGAGCACTTTGTTGCTCTCCATCAGGCGAGGCCAGAAGCAGTTGCTGCTCCAGCTTGCATCTGTGAGTGTGATAAGGGGACAAGCTAGTTAACTTCCTTCTGCATTCCTTCCCTTGTAATGTTTGGGGTTCAGGTAACTTACCCAGCACACGTTGCCCCTTTCCAAGGCTTTCCTTCTGCACAGCTCTTCTGTGAGAGCTGCACGGGGTGAGGCTGAAAGGGGAAGTGTGAACTTGGGGGCTGCCCTCTGGGCTTCTCCGTGCTGCCCGTGTGCAAGTTGTCAGAGGCAAAAAAAAGGACAGGGAAGCTGGGAAAACAAGCACAGGGGGTTTTGGCTTCTGCACCAACAAACACCACGTGGTACTGAGCAGCTCTTGTTTTGGAGGAAATGTGGTGAGTTCTCTAGCCTGCTTCTTCCTCTTTGCAGTGCAAAGCTTCTGTTGTGTTAGCTGTGAGCAGAGCGTGGCTGTGCTGCTTGCTGGCAGCTGAGCTTGAGGGAAAATTGTATATGAGAAGGGTCTTCACTGAGTGGGCAAACCTTCAGGACACAGTCTAGCATTGATAGGCACAACCAGCACAGCAGATTTCCCCTTGTGAGCACTCTCAGAGGTTCTCATGTGCTGCTCTGAATGCTCGCAGGATCCCAGTACCAATGATCAAAAGCACAGAGGAGTCCCAGCACCACCTGCAGCAGCACAGGTGGGTGTCTTTGCTTAGAGCCAGAGGGATTGAATTGCCATAATCCTCTTTCTTTGAAGGCCTTTGCTGCTGTATGAGTTGCGTGAGCATAACTCCTTACAAGAGAAACAAGGTGCTGGAGAGTGGGAGCTCTGCTGCTGCTGCGTTTCTCGTGGCCAGGATCCTTCTGAGAGCTGTTGTGTTGCTGTTGTGTCACGTGTGGGCTGTCAGGAAGTCTGGCTGTGTTGATGGCTGTCCAGAGCTGAGCTGCTGAGCCTGAGGACTGGAGCTGTGATGTGGGTGCCGGAGGGATGTGGTGCAATCAGGAAAATTGGACTTGATCTCAGCGCTCAGACATCATCTGGTAAATGGGAACTGCCTGGTGTTGAGTAACCCTGAAATGAACTGGGTTCTTCTCTGCATTTCTGACTGTAAAGCCGTGTGCTGAACCTGTGCAACATAATTCTGTTCAATTCTCTCCTTCTCCCAAACTGTTCCCCTCTGCTCTTCCAATCCCATGTACCCAACAGGCTCCTCGGATCCGCTTGGGTTGGCGTCGGAACGGCCGCTTCCTCCGCGGGGAGCACCAGCGAGGACTGCTGTGTCCATCCGGTCAGGTCGCCCTGTGCTCCCCGGGTTTGTCTGCTCTCCCCTCCATCCCTCGTGTCTCCTGAGAGCTGTGGGTGCCCTGCCAAAATCAGCCCCTTCTTGTAACGGCGGTGATTGGATGGAAAACTATTTGTTGCTGAGTGCAGCGCAATCTAATTGGTCACGTAGTTATTTCTGAATGAGGGGTGGAACTTCTCTAATGCCTGTGGAGAGGCTGTTAAATACTGGTTGGGGTGGGAAGCTGCTGGGAAACAGGAAGAGGAGGATAAGAAGCTCGGGGCTGTCCTTGGGGAGCGGTGACCTCCAGTAAATGGAGGTTAGTCATAGTTGGTTTAGGCCGGCCAAGCTGGTATTAACATGAAACATGTTGCTAATATTCAGTGAAAAATCTGCAGTGACTCAAGTCCTCCATCAGCAGATAAGGCTGTTGAATCACAGCTGGTTTTTTTCAGTAAAAGTGATAGGAAGAGTACCACGAATAGCTGTCTGAAACAAGTGTGTGACAAAGAATCATCGCTGGGGACAGCTGAGCAGTGGGGGGTGATGCATACTGCTCCCCTGCAGTGGGCTTCAGCAATCCAAATTGTAGAACTGAAGCCTTAAACCTTGCACTAGCAGAAAGCTCAGTCCTGGTGGAGCTGGGTGCAATGCATACACGTGCACACACATCTGCAAGCTTCCAGGTGGGAGCCTGGCCCCATGCTCACCTGCATGGGGGCTGCTGTAACTTCCCATCCAAGCTGCACTCCTGGCCAGCATCAGGCATCCCTCTTTGAAGTGGGGGCTTGTTGTGTGGTTGGCTTGTGATCAGCAAAGAGTTACTGGAAGTTATCCTTTCAGAAAGGATATGCAGGGCTGAGTCACACACGGAGATGCATGTCTCTGCATCTGACAGAAATAGATAACAAAGATAATCCTCCGAGGAGAGGGCATCTCAGCAAACCATGTCTATTTTCATGCTGTTGTGCTCTACCAGCTGGATCTGTGGGGAGCCAGAGTGTGGTGAGTGGCTGCATAGCAGAGGCTCCAAAAATGCCATGTGATGCTCCCATCATAGCTGCAACTTTGGTGGAAGTTTGTTCCTATAGTAACAGCCAGATATGTTATATAAGGGAGCAGAGGCACTCGGGAGCTTGCGCCTGCCTCTTCAGAAAATGCCTCTGCAGTTGAAAGGTAATTCACTTTCAGAATACAAGTAGGTTATCAAACCAGCTAGAGAACTGAGAATAGCTTGGGTCTCCTTCAGGCTGGTCCAGAACAGCGATTACTTTGTGTGTCCCAGGAAATCTAGGGCAGAAAAGTTTGAGCTTGTAAGAGAGCCTGTCTTGGAACAAAGCTTCCTCTGGCTGTGAAGCTGGGTTTGGGCTTTCCTGGTGCCATGGTAAATGCTTGCCTCTGCTTCTGTCAAGCCATGTCTTTCCATTCTGACTGGGCCATGCCCATTGGTTGTAAATGTCACATCCTTTTTGGTAACCACTAGTGAGAAGTGGTTCATGTGTAGCAAAAAGTGGCCAAGGAGCTGAGGCTGCTGTGCCAGGAGCTGCAGTGAGGGCTCTGACTCCAAATGGAAAAACTGTAAGCTGAATTTTGGTGGTGCAAAGTACAAGTTTTATCCTGCTGCTCTGTTTACACACACACACACACACACTGGGTAGTGTTTATCTATTACCTAAGTTTTCTGCTTTTCATGGAGCTCCAGGCCTCATTGGAATCAGCTGCTGAGCTGTGTGTGGCTTTGGCAGAGCCTGGTGATGGGTGCTGACCCCGGGTCTCAGGAACGCTGAATGCTGGTGGCTGGCCTTGACCATCCCTGCTAGGGCTGTTTGTGCTCTGTGCTGGCCCTCACGGTGCCTGCAGCACACGCTCTGCTCTGGGGGAGCAGGCTGCTGGAGGCACAGCCAGGAGGAGTTCAAGCTGTTGCTGGAGTAATGTTCTCAGCTGCTGCAGGTGCTTCTGACTCTTCCTTTTTCCTGCAAAGAGTGGTTCAGGACTGTAATTACTGCAGCAGTCTTCTGCTTGGAAGAAGAAAACAAAGCCCCCCACCAGGGCAGTAGCTGGCCTGTGTTGGTAACTGCCTGGCGTGGGCAAGAGGGCTTGAAGCTGAGCTTAACCATCCTGTTCACTTGCTAGCAGAATTTAGCTTGTTTTCCCCCAGATAATCTGAGCGTTAACTGCAGAACAGATATTTACAGTCAAGAGCAGAGGAAGCTGTTTTGTAACACAGCTTTTGTCATAGCTTTTCTATGAACGGAATGAATGTCAGTAAGCCATGAAGCCATCTCCTTCCAGAATAAGGAAACCACAAGTCGGAGGAAGCTCTTGGATGCTCGGCTGCTTCCTCATTTGGCTCTGCAAAAAGCAAAGCTTTTCAGCTTGGGCTCGATGAGAGATTCCCAAGTGCTGCTGGAGGCTCACGGGGAGGATGTGGCTGTCACCTCCGGGGGGTCAGTGATCTGCGAGGAGCGTTCCCACGTCCCCTTCCCCTGCGAGCAGGGGGTGGCTGCGTGATGCTCAACACACGCCGTAGTGTTCCTGGGCTCGGCGGGGCTGGCAGGCACGTTTCCCACTTCCAGCTGGGCTTTTGCTGCATCGCCCGCAGGCAGGGAAACAATTGTTTGCACTGAGAATATTTCATGAGGCTCTGAATAGCTGTGCGCTCTCCTTCCTGCCTCTGAAAGCATCTATTTTTCCCTGACCTCCCATTCTCAGAAGAGCAGTGGCTTTGCAGCCAATTTCTGTTTTATTTTTAAATGCCTGCTGGAGGGTTATTACCGAAGAAACTTGTAGGAGGAGCTCGAGCCAAAATGTAATGCCTGGGTAAAGGGCGAGGAGCGAATCTGCTCAGGATTCCTTGATTTAAACCACTGGAGGCTGTGAGCTTCCAGCAAGTGGCTGCGGTGCGGAGCGGGCTGCCCAGGCTGCAGTGGGGTTTTAAAGGCAATCGGGAGCCTTTTCAGCAAGGACACATCATTCAGGAGGTCCTGGCAGGCGTTAGTGATGCAGGCGTGGATGCTGAGTGGGGCTGGTATGGGCAGCTCGGTATGCAGGGTTTGTTTGGACGTGCTGGGATATAAAGCAGGCAGTGAAGCTGGCTGCTGGAAGCACTGCCTGCATAGCAGAGCTGCTCACACGTAGCTTTCCAGCCTGTTCTGGCAGCTGGTGCATCCTCACTTAGAAACACATTCATTGCAGCTGTCCTACATGGCAGAGCTGCAGCCATCCCCGGGCTGGGGACATACCCAGAGGTGGTCCCACCCCACCCCGGTGCTGTGGATGGGCTCTGGAACCTCTTCTGATCACTGTCCTGTTCTGACTCCAAATTGCCTTTTGCTTTAATGTCCTGTTCACCTGCAGATGGTTGCCCAGCTCCAGGAAGGATTTGTGGTATTTGGGGCCCTGCAAAGGGCCATGAGCTGATTAATCAGCACCGAGCGGTGCCCAGCTCTGGTTGGTGCCAGGGGACTTGCTCTGCTTGCCATGGATGTTAAAATTAGATTGAATACTGAAATAAAAGTGGCTGCAGCATCAGGCTTGCATGTCTGCTGCTGGCTGTCACTGCAGCAAACTCAGTTTTGCATATGGAGAGTGGGCTTTCATTTGGGCCTTCTGAAGCCATCTGGTAGGATGGGGATGCCAGCCCAGAGGAGACTATTTCTGTAATAGTGAGTGTGTTGGTGCAAGGACCAGCTTCCTTGCAGTGCTTTGCTGGGGAGCTTTGCCTTCACCTGGTGCATGGCTCAGCCCAGGGCAGGGTGCTCCGGGCTGTACAGTGCCCTCAAACAGCAGCGAGTGCCAAGGGCTGCGGGAGGTGATAGGGCTCCTGGCTCTGATAAGTGCCGCTGGTGTTCTCTGACGTGACTTGATGATTAAAAGAAAAAACGTTTTTCTTTCAGAAATGGTGCCTTTGACTTTTATAAAAGCATTTTGGCGATGCTTGGTCCCTTTAGCTCCTGGGTCCTCTTCAGCTCCCTTTGGTTGTCTGGAGGTTGGGTGCTGTGACCTAGGACTGGACTTCTCTAAACACTTTCACCTGGGGCCTTTTGCACATCAGTCACCCTGAAAATGGGATGTGAAACTGTGGGGGAGTGACTGAGCAAAACTCTCCCTGGCAGAGCTCTGCTGGGTGCTTCCTCATGTGGTTTCGAGAGCGAGTTCCTCTGCAGCAGAGGGGGGAAGTGGGGGACTTGGTGGCATCTGCACACCCACACCCCTTGCCCTTGAGGCACCCTGTGAGAAACAAAGGGCTGAGAGCGTTGGGTTGGTGTGAAGGTTGGGAGGTGGGGTAGCAAGGCAGCAGCCCTGTGATGTTCCTCCCTGCCTCAGTAGGACTTCAGGCTGTGTAACGGGGCTGGAGGAGTTGTTGGCTATGCAGCTGGGTGAAGAACTGCCCGGCTGTGTCCCCAGCACAGTGCTCACATCAGTCCCTGGCTGCAGCAGCACTGCGTGTTCAGGAGCGCTCTGCTCCTGGGGCTGCTGCCTTCCTCCTGGCTCATGGGATGGCCCCGTGACCCCACGCTTCTCACCCCACACTTCTGCTCTGTGGATCTGAAGTCTTCCTATGGCACTTGGGACAGTGCAGGTGTGCCCGAGCTGTGGCTGCACCCAGCACTGCCAGCATCCCCACCCTTTGTGGCTTCTCATCACACCGTGCTAGCAGCTCGGAGGCTTTCAGAAATCCTCTCTCTGTTTCTTTTTTAATATTTACCAGCATAACAAAGCTGCTCCACATGCTGCAGCCGTGCCCAGCCCTTGTCCCAGGGCTCAGCCCTCTCTCTTTGGGTCCTGCATTACAGTATGGGTATGGACCACACCACTGAGACATCCTCATCCAGCACTGCGGGGTGGGAGGTTGCGGTGACATGACCTGGCCCATGTGACAAACTTGAGCTGATTACACCAACCCTGATGTGGTATCTAGCTGGCTATTAATCCTTTTAGCCCTATAAAGGCTAAATATATCTAGAGTTTAAATCTAACCTTGAATCTCATGCTTAATCCTACTGTCAGTCCCTCACATCGTGATTTTCAGGAACAGTGAAGATGAGGACAGGGTCTGTCTGGGAGGGAATGCACAGAAGAAATGAAATGGCTTTGCCTTGGGGGGCTCTGGTGGCACTGAGCAAACCACCAGGCACTCATTTCCGTGCCTTGCTCCTGCTAGCATGCTGAGGTGGTGCTAATTGAGCGGGCCTCCCCTCTTTAATGGCTCCTGGACTGGTGTAGATAAAGCACAGGAGCTGAGGTGTGGCCAAGAGAGCTCTGTTGAGATCTTCCCCAGGAGCTGCTGCTGGGCGGAGGTGATTTGCTCAGCTTCGTTAATCTGATGCCTTTCCAAAGCTGGATGGCTGTTAAACACAGCGCTGCTTTTTTGGGGCTTTGAAATTACACTCTCCCCCTCCTCCCCCTCCCACTTCAGCATCACTGAGGCTTGCTGTTTTAACCATGGCAAGGAAGGCAGCCTCGCTCTGCCTGCAGTCCCTGTGTGGTTGGTGGTGGCAGGCAGCTGCCATCAGGTACGGCAGCACCCCCTGCTCCTGGGCAGTGTGGGGAACTGGAGGGGGCTCTTCACCTCCAATCACATCTGCTCTGGCTAAAGCTGTTCTGCTCGGTGTGTGCAGCAGCCCCTTCCTCTTTCCCTTGTGGACTTTTCCCTGGCATGCTCTCCTCCTGTTCCTCGGGGTTCCCCTGCCTGATGGCTGCATGCACACCCAGCCCAGCGGAGCTGTGAACTGCAGTGGGCTCTGTGCTGCTGCTCAGTGCTCCCCTTCCTCCTCAGCACCGTCCTGCGGGAGGCCCGGGGCACGGTCCAAATGCTGAGTGTGCTCCGTGCTGCTTTTTCTAGAGCAGCTGTGAGTGCTCTGGAGCTGGTCCTCAGCTCACCCTGCTGCAGTGGAAGGGTGCTGTTGTTGGAGCAGGAGCACGGGGCAGTTCGGCCAAGGGGAAAGTGGGGATTGCAGGCTGGGGTTGGTGGAATGCCTGCTTTGTTCCTTCTTCCCCTTTGAATTGTGTTTATCTTGTGCAGAGCTCTCATGATGGAAGAGGGAGGTGATAAAATACTGGTTCTAACCGTGAGCACTGGGAGGTGATCTTTAACCATCCTGCTGTTGCCTAGTTCAGACCTCTAACCTGCGTCCTTTGGTCCCTGTTCACTCGGTGCAGTTTCTCAGTTGCTCAGGGGGCTGTGAACTGCTCGGATCTCATTGCAGGGCCACGATGGGCGTCCTGGAACATCGGTGTGTTCATCTGTATTCGCTGTGCTGGGATCCACAGGAACCTGGGAGTCCATATATCCAGGGTGAAGTCTGTCAACCTTGACCAATGGACACAAGAGCAAATACAGGTAATGCAAGTGGGACAAATGGGTTGCTGTGTTACCAGGGCTTTGTGAGCTGGGAAATAAGCAGTGAGGTCCTCATGGGGAGCAAGGAGGTGGGAAGGGGAAGGAAGTTATTGGGCTGGGGTGGGTTGGGAGGGAAAATGTCATAATTACAGCCTCAGTAAACATCAGAGAGCGAAGACAAATGCTCTGCAAGTTCCTATAAAACCACCAAAGGCTGCTGCTGTTGTCAGCTGTAGCTGCTGCCCGCCTCCTTTCCTTGAGGTTTCCAGAAGACAAATTCTGGACTTAGAGTGATGTTTGGTAGCTAATGTGGTATTCATTTTGCCTTAGAATAGATACTGTGATGCTCCGGGTTGGGGTCATAGCATCTGCATCGGGGATTCCTTGCTGGTGGGCTTGCACCGAAAGCCTGAAGAATGGCTTTCATGTGCCCAACAGACTTTGAAAGCCTGCGCACACCTTCCAGTTAACATGGATGGATTGTTGCTTGGCAGCCTGGCATGTTGGTGTAAGAACTTTGATGTCTATGAAACTACTTAAGAATTCTTCTGAATTGCAGTGCATGCAGGAGATGGGGAATGGAAAAGCGAATCGTCTTTACGAAGCCTTCCTGCCAGAGAACTTCAGGCGACCTCAGACAGATCAGCATCCTTTCTTTCTATGCTGCTGGGGAGGCACAGAGGCTTTTCATCCTGTTGCTTAGTAGCTGCCCTCCTTGCATAGGAGGCTCAACTTCACGTGCCTGGGCATCAGCTGTGAGAACAACTCCTAGCTGGGCACCCTCTGGGCACTGCTTCAGCACCAGGCAGCTTGCTTCCAAACCCAAGTGGAAGAGAGCTAAAGGGATTGCTTCCAAGCTGTAAGGATGGAGAACTGGAACGTGAATGTTACAACCTAAGCTATTGCATGAGATGCGCTTCAGGGTCTGCTGCAAGCAGGAGTGTTGAGCATTTAAAATCTTCAGTGGAGACAGCTAGAAAGGTTCAACACTTCTGAAAAATCAAGCTGTATTTTCTTTCCCCTTACAGAAGGGCTCCTAGGCAGCCGTTGCCAAAGAGTCACAGTGAAGTGAACCTACAGGAGCACCTCTCCACCATCTGTTTTTATCTTAAGCTGCTGGCTGAGGTGTTCCTGCATGAATAGGATCCACTTCTGACCACTGTCTCCTGTGCTGATGACATGTCTGCTCTTAAAGCAATGGTCAAAGTGTATCTACATCGAAGGAAAAAGGGCAGTAGGAGTTAAGGCCTTATTTGATGCACTTTTTATCGCACTGTCACGCTTGGAATAGCCCAGAGGGGCAAAAATTGAGTAGCTAAAGTAGTTGAAACTAAGACTAAATTATTTTAAGTGAGTTACTGCTGGAAATGCTCTTTAGATGGTCATTAATTTAGTTGCAGCTCGTACCTTGTATCCACATGTCAAACAGTGCTACGCAGATCTTCCATTCTTGAATCATTTGTCTTTAACAAGCTTCTTGCAGAGCTGTGGAAGGCTTCATTCGTGATAAATATGAAAAGAAGAAGTACATGGACCGAAGTATTGACATCAACGCCTTTAGGGTTAGTTCCTGATCGCTTCTTCAAAAGCTTGAGTACACATTAAGTTAAGTACAGGTCTGTCTCATGAGTATGCAGTGAGTGTATGAAAATAGGTTTAAATATTTCCTGTATTAGTGACTGATCTCTGAGGCTGATCAGATTCAGTCGTTCTGCAGAGAAAAATTTAAGTTGAAGGGACCTTTGAAGGTCGTCTCGTCCAACTCCCTTCTTAGAGCAGAACTGATTTCAGATACAGGCCTTCAGCTGTATCTGTGCTGCTGGCTAGGCAGCTTACTGGGAATTTTGAAACATGAGCCAAAGGTTGAGGCTTTTTAGGTTAGTAACAGCAAATAAAGCTTTATTGACCTTGTCACTGCACGATGATATGAGCTTTGACCCTCACATCAATGTTTTTTTTTTTGTTTTTTTTTTTTTTTTTAAACAGAAAGAAAAGGATGACAAATGGAAGAAGAGTAACGAGTCAGTATCAGAAAGAAAACTGGAACCTATCATCTTTGAGAAGGTGAAAATGGTAAGCACAAAAGACGTGGTCGTGGATCAATTGCAGAGACCTCTCTCAAGCAGAACAGAGGTAATCCAGCTTCATATGGAAGCATTTTTTCAGGCCTCAGTCATAGCAAGGGGATGCATTGAGTCACACTAATGGTAGTAGCTTGTTTTCAACTGCTCAGACAGATACTGAACAGATGTGTTCTGCTTTGCAGCACAGAGCAGATTGGAATCCAGCTACTCCCTGCTTGACTTTCAAACTTGAGGTGTTATTTTCCCTAGTCTAGTGTGCTTAAATTTGACAATGGGTTCCAAAATAATGGGACAAAAAACAACTTTAATGCATACTCTGAAATTCTGTTCACTTTCAAGGCACTCGTCTAGTGGGGAAAAATTTTTTTTTTAAGGGTTTGATCTCATTAAAGCCTCTAATGTATCAGAGTAAAAAGAAAATTTGAACAGAACTTCTTGTGTTCTTTTCCTAGCCTCAAAAGAAAGAAGAAACACAGCAATCTAGAAAAAGTTCTCCTAAGTCTACTGAGCCAGTGATGGACTTGCTAGGACTTGGTAAGAGACTCGCCAGCCTTGCTGTGCTCGTTGCAGTGACCCTTGTGCCATTTTGGGTCTTCTGAATTCAGTGAGCTTTCAGTAGTTCATTTCCCTGTCAGGTAAATGATGTCTGATAGGAGCACCAGAGCGTTTCCTTACACTACTCCTGCGCAGCCCAGGCAGAGCTCTCAGCACTGCAGCAGCAATGTTTTTCCTGTGCTAGCACAGTGGCTGTGCCTGCAGCATTACAGGAGCACTCGGGGTGGTCCCCAGACACTGGCTGCTCCCAGGTTAATAGGACTGACACAGTGCAGTGCCCTTCCTTGGTCCTGAGCCAGTTCCTCCCCAGCTCCAGAAGGGAGAGAGAGGAGCTGGCAGTGCACGTTGATTGAGGCAGGGTGCGGGTCAGGGCACTGGGTTGGGTGGCATATGTGCAAACTGATAACTGGCAAGGAGCTGCCCCTCAGCCTGAGGCCATCTGTGAGGCTGCCCATCACAGCCCTGTCTCTCACAGATGCTCCTGTGACAAGCACCCTCACGAGTGGCAGGCCTAGCAGCTTAGAGAAGGATCTGGATCTCTTTGCATCAGTGGGATCAGACTCTGACTCCAGGAAGGTAAGGAGGGAACGCTGGTGCTTGCCAAAGAGTTTGATGCTTGAGTGAGGAGACAGTGGTTTGTCTTCCCTTGGTGCTGGGTGCAGCTGCTGTACTTGTGCTGTCTCTCAGGTCTCTGGCTCTATGCCTACATCTGGAAGTGCCGGTTCTGTTCCTGAAAACCTGAATCTCTTCCCTGAGCCAGGAGGCAAAGGGGAAGACGTGGGAAAGAAGCAGCTCTCTAAAGACTCCATCCTCTCCTTGTATGGCTCTCAAACACCTCAGCTGCCTGCGCAAGGTAACGTCTCAGAATAGAGCAGCACACTAATTCTGAGTGGGCGGGGTGTCCTGATGGCTGACAAGCAGAGGTGTGGGAGTGTAGGTGGACCTTCTTGAGAACTGATGAGGAGCATGATGAGCTGCTGAGTCTGGGTGTCGTGGCCAAGTGAGCATTGCAGTACTCCTTGATTTGAAGGTCAGTGCTTCAGCTCTGGCAGTGAAGGTAACAGCTCTTCCCTTCATCGCTTCTCTGCCTCTTTCCAGGAGCGATGTTCGTGGCCCCAGCTCAGATGGCATATCCTGCAGCAGCGTACACCAGCTTCCCAGGAGTGGCCCCCTCCAGCAGCATGATGGGAGGCATGATGGCACCGTCGGTGGGGATGATGGCCCAGCCTGGAGCTGCAGGGATGGTGACTCCCATGGCCATCCCCGCTGGATACGTGGGCAATGTGCAGGCAGCTGTCATCGGTGTCCCCAACGGGATGATGGCTGCACAGCAGGCTGGCTACGTAGCTGGCATGGCAGCAGTCCCCCAGCCTGTCTATGGGGTGCAGCCAGCACAGCAGCTTCAGTGGAACATAGCTCAGGTGAGGTGTGATCTGCCCACCCTAGGGTGGATGGAGGGCAGAGGAGGCTCGTGGATGAATGCAGCCTGTCACCTGTAGGCTTCTGTGTGCTTATAGCCTGTGTCCTGGGGCTGGGTGAGGCACACTGGTACTGCAGGCAGACAGGGAGCTGTGGTTTGGCCCAGCAGGTAGCTAAGTACCACACAGCTGTTTGCTCACACCCCCACCCCACGGGATTGCAAAGAGAATCAGGAGAAAATACAGGAGAACTCCTGAGCTAAAACTACTTGCTAGGACTATCACCTGTCTTACATAATTCCCGTAGTCCATGAATGACCGTGGTCACAGACCATCCATGTGAGTTGTCCATGAAGTTCATTTAGTCCATGGCTCCATCTGTCATAAGAGTCCTTCAGGGCAGGAGAGATGATGAACAGTGCTGGATTACGACGTGCTGAAGCCAGTTCTGGTTCCGTCAGAATTCATTCTTTAACCGAGTGATTCCTACTGTAATATTGTTAAGGAATAATCACCAGAATAATGATGACAGGAAGTAATATGTGAAAATTGACATCATACCACTTAACTTATTGGCTGTTCTCACCCAACATCAAATCCCCTTGGGGATGTCCCCACCCTTCCGCGTTACCCACCAAGTGCACCCAGGTCCTTGAGCAAAAGCAATCCTACAAAGGGGTTTGCCTTTTCCTGAGGCAGGAATAACCCAGCCTGTCTTAGCCAGCGTGTTTTTCATGTTCACTGCAGGAACTCTGTCTCCTTCTGTGGTACCTAAAAGGTTAGATTGGGCTGAGCCAGTGGTGTGGGGCACAGGATGTTTCTATCCATCCGGTGGCTGCTTCCACCATCATAAGCACACAGTGCTCCCCCTGGGGGGTTTGTGGGAGTGTGACATCTTCCACCTGCCAGGCCTCCCCATAGTATTTATATTTCAGCCATCACCCTCCATTCCAAAGAGGCTTTATCCACTTGGCTTATCTGTGGTGCATGGTGCACGTCCATGGATAACCTGTGCAATACCATCCATGGTCAGATCCACCCCTCGATCCTGAGCCCATCTGGGTGGTCCATCTCTTCCTTGATGGCCTGAGCTGTCACGGGCCCACGGAGCTAAAAATCATTCACCCTGATGGTGCCAGTCTCCATCTCCTGGAGCCGCTTCAGTCCCAGCGGCACGATCCACCTGCTGGTTGTTCCGGTGTTCCTCGGTGGCACGGCTCTTGGGTACGTGGGCATCTACATGACGCACTTTTACAGCCATTTTTTCTACCCAGACTGCAATATCTTTCCGCAGTGCAGCAGCCCGGATGGGTTTGCCTCTGCGCTGCCAGTTGTTCTGCTTCCATTGCTGTAATCACACCACAGGGCATTTGCCACCATCCATGAGTTGGTGTGGAGGTAGAGCACTGGCCACTATCACTCAGCAATATCTAAAGCCAGCGGGATGGCTGCACCACTGCAGATTGCCTCGATTCACCTTTTCCTTCTGTAGCTTCTGCAACTCGTGGTGTAGGACTCCAGACAGCAGCCTTCCACCTCCCATGCTTTCCCCCAGTATGACAGGAACTGTCAGTGAACAGGGCTTATTTACCCCACCTGGAGCACTGCATCCACTTCTGGGGCCCCCAGCATGAGAAGGACGCTGAGCTGTTGGAGCGGGTCCAGAGGAGGAGGTCCAGAGGAGGGCCGTGGAGACGGTCAGAGGGCTGGAGCACCTCCCCTACGAGGACAGGCTGAGAGTTAGGGGCTGTTCAGCCTGGAGAAGAGAAGGCTGCGGAGGGACCTGATAGCAGCCTGCCAGGGACCTACAGGAAAGCTGGGGAGGGGCTTCTTACAAGGGCATGTAGTGATAGGTCGAGGGGCAATGGCTATAAACTGGAAGAGGGTAGATGGAGACTAGGAAGGAATTCTTCCCTGTGAGGGTGGTGAGACACTGGAAGAGGTTGCCCAGAGAAGCTGTGGATGCCCCCTCCATGGAGGTGTTTGAGGCCAGGCTGGATGGGTTTGGGCAGCCTGGGCTGGTGGGAGGTGTCCTTGCCCATAGCAAGCTTCTTGCCCTGCCTGGACCAGCCCAAGGGCCACTGCCTGAACCATCACTTGTTTGGTCTGTCCAAAGGTGTGCTGGTGCTCAGAACCCCGCATACAGTTGCTCTTCCTCCGGGTCACTCTATAGGGAAGGTTTACAATCAGACTATAATCCAAAATATGCATTCTCCAGAAACCCACACCACCTAAGGAAGCTTGTGTTTCCTTTGTGCACGGGTGCCCAACCTCTTGGCTCACCTGGGCTGCATCGAATGAAGAGGAGCTGCCTTGGGGCAGGTTCACAGGCTGATCTGAGGAGTAGCAGAGGCTGCTGTGAAGCCTGCTGAGAATCAGGAGGGCGTGCTGCCTGCTGTGGCAGCTGCTTCACGTTCTGCTGAAAGGCCAAATAACAGCACAGCTGGTATCTGCGGTGGCTCAGGGTCTGTAGTGAGATGGGGAGGGGAGTGTGTGAGCTCGAGAATGAGTGCAGGCTGCTTTTGCAAACCTAACTTGTTGGGGCTGACTGCAGCAGGGTCTGGCCTTCAGGGTGTCCTTCAGTGAAGCTGTGTTGCCTTGTTCAGGTCTCTGCTCGCTGTAACTTCACGAGGACTTGTTCACAGCTGGTGACTGGGGAGCAGGAGTGCTGCTGTAGCTGGCTGCTGGGGGCTGGCACCTTCTCCCTGGTGTAGCCTTGACTTCTCTCTTCTCCCTTTGCAGATGACCCAGCAGATGGCTGGGATGAACTTCTATGGAGCTAACGGTGTGATGGGGTACGGACAGTCCATGGGTGGAGGAGGTGCCCAGGGAAGCAATCAGTCCCTCAGCACTCAGATGTGGAAATGATCCCTCACGTTGTGACCATTTTTGCCTTCTGTTCCGTTCTTCAGAACTGCTCCATGAGACATTCAGGGTTTTTCTTTCTGGCTGGCTGCCCAGCCCGAACCTTTTTTTTCCATGAGACCCATCTCAGCCTTGTCATTGTCAGACACGGTGAAACCTCAGTGACCAGAACATCAGCTCCCCTGTATTCAGCACAGTCAATGCACACTTCTGGGCTGGACCCCCTCCTTGCACAGACCTCCACTAACGCTTCTGGGTAGCACTTCACGTCCTGGGATCTTAGCAGAGGTGCGGCCGAGCAACTCGGGAAGGCTGGACTTCATCCTGCCCGTGGCGTCAGGCCGTAGGAGAACCGCCCCGACCCTAGTGTTAGGGGTGTTGCTTAGCAGAGGGCAGCGTTCGGTGCTGAGGAGCTGGGTTGGAACCCAAGCCCAGGGGCAGGCGAGCCTTGCTACCTCTTCCCCCGTGCGGTGTTTGGAGCTGAGGCCTCGCTGTGCTCAGCTCGTTGCCCCCCTGGAACCAAAGCGATGCGGAGACCCTTCCTCCCCCTTCCCCCCCCGCCAGCAAGCAGGATTCTCGCGCAGCGCGGGGGCAAGCTGTTGGCAATGTGAAACTCGCACTTGAGAGTGGCTGTTCTGTGGTATGGATGTATTTAACTTTTAACAAACTAACTGAGAGTTAACTTATCGAGGGCTGAGAGCCCGCTGCAAGTTTTCTTACACTTTTAAAACGGCTGTGACACCCTAATTTATACGTTTTTCATATGTTTTTTTTTTTTTTCCCCTGTTCCTGTGTACCCCTTCCCAGCTAGATTTTAACCCAGGCACAAAAAGTGGGTGGCTCAGATTTCTTTTCTCATCTCCAGTAGAACACAACTGCTTCAGCTCATCGGTGGGAGCACGGGGTCAGACCTCGGTGCTCTGCCCTGTCCTGTGTGTGTGTGTCCCCAATAAACCCTTGCGGTGGAACCTCGGCTGGCTCCGCGTGGTCTGCAGCAGCACGGCAGGTTGTGGGGGGTGCGAGCTGCTCGCTCCAGGGCTGGGGTTGGGAGCTCTCAGCCCAGCTGGAGCAGCTCCATCTGCTCTGTACCAGGGCTGTGTCCCCAGTGCTGGCTGCGAGCAGCGTGCTGACAGCACCGGGGCACGCAGCTTGCAAAGAGCCAGGCTGAGCACTAGGGTGGGTGGGTGAATCGGGGTCAGTTGACGGTTTTGTAGACAACAAAATCGGGGTGGGGGTCGGTGCAGCGTTCCTGCAGCTGCTTCAGTGCAGAGAGCTGCAGCGTGACGCTGATGGGTGCCAACGCCTGGGCCAGGTGTGCTCCAAGGTGCCTTTACAGCTCTTGCAAGCAGAGGTGACAGTGGGGATAGGGAGGGCTGGGGGGGCTTGGGAGTCGTGCAAAGAGCAGAGGGGAAGGACATCTTCCTTAGGGTGTGGGTGTGCAGCTGCAGGAGAGAGTTTGGTGAATGGGGTGAGCCTGGAGCTGCTCTGCTTGCGTGGCAGTTCTGGCATGCACTTCCTCCAGTAAAAAAAAAAAAAAACTCTTCAGGAAGGAAAAAAGGTCCCTCAGAAAAGGGGGTTTCCTCCTCTTCCTCCTCCCATAGCTGTGCTGGGGGAGAGGGCTTTGAGCCACACACACGGTTTGTGGCTCTACAAAGCTCAACTCAAGCACAGAACAGTTTTCAAGCTGGCTTTAATCATCTTCACTTGCTGCCCCAATACTGTACATGCAGGTACAAGCCAATGAAAATGTGAATATTTCAGTTTGTTCCTCCTTGGGAAAACTGGCTAAGAATATTTTACAAAATAGCGTGCACCCTCACAGCCATCAGTCCTGCTGCATATAAACCACAAAAATACAAGAATTTTACATTAAGAAAGACCACGCACATATAAAACATTACATAACACAAGTAAAAAAATCGCCATTTGCTTTTTTTTTTTTTTTTTTTCTTTTTTAAATCTATCACCATTCTCAAGTATCCATCACAAGCCCATCCCCTTCTCTTGAACGTGGGACCGGGGCTCCAGGAAGCCCCCGGCCCACCCCTCAGCAGCGTTATTTTCAGGTGGTTACGAATCTGTCATCACAGCAAAGTTTACTACAAAAGGAGCAGAGTGGTGAAGGCAGCCGGGTTTGTTCCGTGCCGTGCTCGCATCCTGACCTCCCAAAGCAAAGAGCTGCCCGGGGGGAGCGTGAGCTCCGAGTTCTGCCCCAAACTCTCTTTTTCCTCTTTGGGTCGGATGCACACAGACAGGTGAGGCTGCTGCGTGGCACTCACAGGGTGAGATGGCTGCTGCCTGGGTGGCAGGGGCTGAGAGCTTTGCTTGCAGCAGCCATCAGCGTGTGGCTGATGGGCTTGGGACAGCTTCCCAGGCAATGCTGTGCGATGCAATTTGCTGGGTGTTTAATTGGCGACGTGAAGCAGCGTAGCTTGGTGCGCTCGTAGGGTGCTTGGCGTGGTGCACCCCTGTCCAGGTGCTGCTCAAAGCCTTCAGAACAGGGTGGGGGGCAGCTGCTGTGGGTGCACCTCCTGCCTCAACCACCCTGGACCTCCTGGGCCTGACTGCTCCGTCCCTGGGGCCAACACAGCCACGGGCTGCCCGTAGAGAGGCTCCAGGTAAAACCCTTCACGTCTCAGTTTGGGAGGATACGTTCTGAGCTTTTGGATAGAAGGAGCTTCAATTCAGGCGCTTCTGAAAATTTCACTGGTGATTTTTTGTGTGCTCAATGGTGTTGTTTTCCCATTGCTGTTTGTAGTCAGATTGAAGGACTGACTTCAGCCTTGGAGCTGCTGCTTCACGGCTGTTATTCCCCGGACGGGTGTGGGTTTGGATCAGAGGTACAAACTTCTGAGCTTAATGACAGATTCTCGAGTCCTGGACGGTGCTTCACGCAGCCCAGGTGCTCGCTCGTTTAATTTGGAGGTGGGGAGTAGGACAACATGATGGGGAAGATGATTTAGATTTAACTGCACGAAAAGATCAAGCCCTTTTAAGAAAACAAGGCCACCAACTTCAAAGTGCTGACATTCACCGGCCTCGGGGCAGCCCGGACCCATGTCCCTGTCCTGCAGCTCTCCCTGCAGCCTTCCCTCCCCCCGGAGCGATGCTTTCTGCACGAAGCCTCAGCCAGAGGGATGCAACGGCCTCAGCTCCTTGCAGCTGCTGCTCGCTGCCCGGCTGGGGGAGGTGCAGGGCTGGGGCACCCCAGGCCCTGGAGCAACCTTTGGGTGCTGCTCGCCCACTCGTGTTCAGCAGGAGAGGTGCTGGGTGCTGCTGCCCTGTGCCCGTCCCTCTGCTCCTGCCCCGTGCCCTCCGGCTCAGCCGTCAGAAGGGCGGGCGCGGAACGGAGCTGGAGGCAGCACGGGAGCAGGTGGTGAACGCACACCCCAGATCATTGCTCTTCATTGCACAATTACAACAACAACAAAAAAAATAACCTGAATGTGATCGAGTGCACTAAGGTCTGGTTCTTAAAGAGGAGGGGGAAATAGGAGTTTAAAAAAAATAAAAATAAAACAATGAGGTATACCAATGAGCAGCGCTGCGCCCGGGCAGGGGACGGGGTTAACAGTGCGGCGGTTCCTCGGACAGAAGACAAACACTTAGGCCCTTTGCTGTCCGTTTTTCCAAGTCTGCCTTTCGAACCTCAACCTTCCCAACATAGGGACCAGCCCAGCCAAGTGACGGCCTCGGTGGGGCATCCCCCCTTGGGCACTGGGTCTGGGCTGGTACCCACTGCATTGTGCCACCGGTCCCTGTTGCAGCTGGTTCTCCTCCCTGCAGCCATCTCTGCAGGGTTCCACCCTTCCTTTTAGCTCCGAGCTGCAACTCGTGCACCCCCAGCCACCTGCCTTGGGGGTTTCCTATGCCCGTGGCTGTGACGCAGGAGGAAGGCTTCTAGCTGAAACAGCCTTGCCAAGGAAAGGTGGGAAGGGGCCATCGTGCCTTTGGCACATCACCTAACCCTGGCTCTTGCTGAAGGTGATGTTGGGAATCTGGCTGGAGGCATGAGAACCTAAAGGAAAGCAGAGCGAGCGCTTCACAGCCACTTCCATCTCTGATGCAAAGCGCCTTCAGACTTTGGATTTAGCCACGGAGAAGAACGGTGCCCGCACACCGTTCCTTGCCCTTCAAGGTGCAGTTATCTTCCCAATCTAACAAACACACACCCTCAAGGGAGCTCACAGGTGTGCGTTGTCCCAGCGCTTCGCATCAGTCTGGGAAGGAGCATCTGAGTCAACTGGAAGAGAAGGACTGGGAACACCTCCCAGTGCTGCTTCTGCAAATGGCCTCATTGCCACAAAGCCCCTGGGATCTGCGCTGCTGCTGGGTGTTTCCTGGCCAACCTAAGCAAGCAAAGGGCTTTAAGCATGGTCATGCCTCTCACCCCGATGTGCACCAACGCACATGATGCACATGATGCACATGATGCACGTAATGCACATGATGCACGTAATGCACGCTGGGCTGCTGGAGGCTCGTCGTGGTGGAAAGCACTCCCGTAAGATGCTGAGCAGGAGGGATTCCCTATGGAAGTTCTGGTCTCCTGTCTGCAGCCGAGTGCTGCACTTCAGCGGTCTCTATAGAGGAGGCAGTGAGAGGTGGGGACAGTGGCTGTGGAGCGCTGCCCGCTGTCCCGGCTGCTCCGTGGCCAAAGCCAGGCGATAGCTTTAGTTCTCTGCAGGCAGGTGGGTTGGGTCTGCATCTCACCTGGCTGCAGGAAAACCGCCTGAGCCTCCTCTCCCTGTGCTTCCAGCTGTGGAGCTGGTGCAGGGAGCTGGGCTGTGCCCTGGGAAGTGCTCAGTCACCTTTGGCTGACAGAGCCCACCCCATCGCAGAGCACCCGGGGATAACCCCGGTGGGATCACGCGGTGCTCTGTGCTGTGCTGCCCGATGTCTGATGGGCATTCGGAGGGGGTTCAGTACCATTTCATGGCTGTTTGGCAAAATCCAGCCTCCAGGGCAGTGCTGCACTGAGATCGTCTGCGTCTCAGGTGGGCACTGCGTGCTTCTGGCACGGAAGGGGCTGCAAACCTACCCGGCTCGATGCCGATTCCTTTTCTAGAGGAAAATAGCTGGAAAGCAGAGCAGCCTGCACTTCCTCTCCTGGTGGAGGAGATGCAGTAACCCCATGCTAACACATGCATGTTACAGCAGCCACCTGCTGCAAAGCGCCCAGCACAAGAAATGCCCTTTGCAATGCAACATTCCCCAGCCAACACCTGGAGGCCGGATGCTCGCGGCGTTCCCGCGTCGCGTGCAGGAAGCAGCAGCCTCTGCTCTTCTGTTCTCGCTCTGGGAGCAGCGCCCGACACGGGGTTCACACAGTCAGAAAGGAGCAGGAGCCGACGTGGCGATGTGAGCATGGCACCGCGGTGGCACTGGCAGCAGGGATCGCTCCCATGGACCCACAGCACTGCAGCAAGGGAGAACGGACCCTGGGAAAGGACTGGGGAGCGGGCAGTTCTCCCCCTGGGGATGCCATCAGCCCTTTGTCCTCCTCCTGGGGATGCCATCATCCCTTTGTTCTCCCCCTGGTGATGCCATCAGCCCTTTGTCCTCCTCCTGGGGATGCCATCATCCCTTTGTTCTCCCCCTGGGGATGCCGTTATCCCTGTGTTCTCCCGGCTGCACCGTTATCCTCCAGCACACGATCAGTTTAACGATAAAACCAAGCCAAAGCGTTTGGGTTCCACGCTCCCCAGCTGCCCGCTGGGTGCAGCTGCTCAGGTCCTCCAGGAAAGGCTCGGGGGCAGAAGGGCAGCGCTGAGCTCGCTGCAGAACCAGGGGCAGAGGAGCGCTGCGGAGCTCCGGCCATCGCCCACAGTTGTGGTTATTATCCCCCTGCAGAGCTTTTTTTTTTTTCTTTCCCATTGAAATCGAGTTGGTAAAGCAAACATCGTCCCTTTGAAGGTCTGCTCGACAGCCCCATCCCAACAGCCGTGTCCGTGGGTGTGGGTTTGCTCCTGGTGGCAGCAGGTCGGGGCTGCTCCGGCCCTCCAGGAGGACGCGGGTTGGGTTCGTTGTGCTCTGTGCAGGCTGAGATCGCTGCTCCGCCGACAGCACCGCACAAAACCCCGATGACACCGCGGTCACGTTGTGCCCAGGGCCGAAGGGCAGAGCCTCCTGTGTGCTGGGAGCTCCCCATGGCCCTCCTGTCCCCTCCGTCTCTGACCGCTCAGCTTTTGGCGTTGTGGTTCAGTTTCTTTTTTTTTCTTTTTTTTTTTTTTTCCCTCTCTTGTGGACACTGATCCTTCAGGACAGTCATTGTGTTCAGTACATGTCACGAAGAAACCAGAGTTTCTAGTGGTGTCTCCCCTGAGTATTTTCAGCAAATTTCATTAGGCACCTTCAAAACAACAAAAAAAAGCTTCCGTAGTTCTCGGTTTTGCTACAAGAACTGGTCCCGGGGGGGGGGAACCAAGATGCTGCTTTAAAAACAAACAAACAGAACGAACAAACAAATAAACAAACAAACAAAAAAGAACACACCCAAACCACTCATCCCAGTCACCGACTCAAAGCACGGAGTCCTTTGTTCGTCATCTCTCCGTCACCCGAATTCCAGAGCAGCGGTCACTGCAGGCGAGATGCTCCCGGGAGCTGCCCCTGGGTACCACGGAGCCGAGCCGGGGGCATCGCCAGCCGCGGGGGGCTGGGGGGGCACCGTGGTTCTCTGTCACTTTGGCAATGTCACCGCTCACGGGCTGAACGCTACCGAAATGGAAAACAGGAAAATGTGCAGGGTTTGTGTCGGGACACCGACGGGGAAGCGCCCGGCAGACGAGCCCGCTCCGCCCGGAGCCTCTTCGGTATTGCAGTGAGTGTGTCGTTAGCACGTGGCAAGCTACATAAGAGAAGATGCTACATTCCTTGGAACTGAAAATTTTAGTGCTGAGTTGGGTTGGTTTTCTGAGTCTTTTTTTTTTTTTTTTTCCCATTGCAGAGCCACCTGTTCCTCCAGGGTAAGGAGACGAGATGGAGGGGAAGGGATGGGAAGGGAAAGGGAAGAGAAAGGGACAGAGAAAGGGAAGAGAAGGGGAAAGAGAAAGGGAAAAGAAAGGGAAAGGAAGGGAAGGGAAGCTGCTCGTCATGCTGCTGGCAGTGCCCGACCCCCGGGGCATGCAGCCCCCCCAGCGCGGGGTGGGAGCGCGCCGAGAGCAGGAGAGCTTCGGGAAGGAGAGTTTTAAAAATCAAAAATTAAAAAAAAAAAAAAAAAAAAAAAGGGAAAATTTAAACCCCCCCANAGGATGGGATATTTACAGCCATCCACGCACAGTTTGGTTGGGCAGGACATCTCCTCGTCCCCGTTAGGGGCAGGAGGGGCTGGGGGAGCTCTCCAGGGAGGACTGGGAGAGGCGGCGTGCCAGCGGCCCGATGCTGGAGTCGGCCAGCGAGGAGGTGGGGAAGAGTTTGTACCACCCCGTGACCACGCTGGAGAGGTCGAGCTCCTCCAGGACGATCTGCGCCATCCCCATGAAGCACTTGTGGTCCATGCGCCCGTAATCACCCCACACGATCACCTGGGGGGGGCAGAGGGGACGTCAGCGCGGCCGCCCCACGGGGACCACAGGGGATGCTGTCCCCATCCCCCCCCCCCGTCCCCGCTGCCCTCCTGGGGGTCACCTGCAGCACTTTGCCCTGGGGGCTCTCCTCGAAGAGCAGCGCCTGCTGGTAGGAGGGGTCGCAGGTCTTCTTCACTGCCTTGGTCTTCTTCTTGGCCAGGCAGACGCCGTTCTCCAGCAGGTACAGCTTCACGTAGGTGGCTGCGGCGGGGGGAGCACTGGCTCAGAGCGGGCTCCTGCGGCACCGTCCCCGTCCCCGTCCCCCCTGGCCACCTACCCGGGACGGATTTGGAGCCCATCTTCGGGATGAGGCCCCTCGCCTGGATCACCTCCACCTCCAGCTGCCCGCTGCGGTCAGCCATGCCCACGTGGACATCGCCTGCGTAGGGGAAGGGATCGCTCAGTGCCCTCCCTGCGCCCATCTGTCACCGGGGACGGTCCCCACCGCCTGTCCCCAGCCATCGGGAGAAGCCAGCTCCAGGGCTGGCACCCCCCATCCTCAGCACAGAGCACCCTGAGCAAACCAAAGGGTTTGGAAGAAGGATGGAGCCACTCAGAGCAGAAGCCAAAGACCTGGGGCTGCCCCACACTGCAGGGAGCAGGAGGGACCTCGGGAAAAGCCAGCACTGCCCCATCCCCTCCCAGGGGTGCTCCAGCCCTGCGCCCTGCTCGGGGACATCCCCTTCCCCGGCAGCAGGGACAGCAGGGTGAGAGCAGCCGCAAGCCATGCACGGCCCCAGCACACCCTGCAGTGAGGGATGCTGCCGGGATGGAGCCGGAGCTGGGACCCGCCTGGGTCAGTGCACAGCACCCATCCTGCCCCAGCCCCAGCCCCAGCCCCGGGCGCTGCAGGACCCGCCCAGCACTCACCCATCGGGGGGGTGGCCAGCGTCTGCCGCCCCACCAGCTGCCCCGGCCCCAGCCCGTCGAGGAAATCGCTGAACTGGCTCTCGGCTCCCAGCCGCGTGGTGGGGAAGATGAACCTGCACGGGACGGAGCGAGAGATGCCAACGGGACCCCGGTGCCCCCCGCCCCGCGGTGCCCGCGCCGGCCCGTCCTTACGTGCCGTCGGAGCTGTTGCTGTTGGTGCTGCCGTCGGTGGACTCGCGGCTGCCCTGCCGGGTCACCCTGGTCCTCATCTCCACCGCGATGCCGGTCTCGGTGCTGCGGCGGATGTTGCTGCGCAGCTTTTTGGGGCCGCCCTCTGGAAGCAGAGACGTGGGGTGAGCCCGGGGAGCTGTGCTAGCCCCATCCCGGCTCCGTGCCACCCCCAGCATCCCCAGCATCCCACTGACACGTGCCAATGGCCCCACACACCGGGATGGGAGCCCGGCGTGCTCGCACCCCGCTGCTGCCGCAGATGGCAGAGGGAGGAGCGTGGCCGAGCAGCCAGCACGGGGAGGGGGGAGCAGGTTTGTCCTCTGCACATTTAGGGCTGGCCCCATTGGGACACTGCACAACTGGGGGCAGGGAGGGAGATCTGGGCACCCCTTTGAGCTGAGCGCGTTGCACCAAGCACAGCTCGCCCTGCCCCATCGCTGCCCGGTGCTGCGAGGCCGATCCCTGGCACCCGGAGAGCTTCCTCCGGAGCGGGGAGAACGCTGTGATCGCTGCCGTCATTGTTTGTGTGAATCTGCCAGCTCCTGTGGGTCCTGCGAGGTGACTTGGGACGGTGCTGGCACACGCCTGGCACCGCGCTGCTGGAGCTGCCCTGGGATGCTCCGGCTGCAGCCCATGGAGCTGCAGGCACGGGAGGTTCGGGAGGTGCAGCCACGGCCCCAGAAGGGCTCCTGCCCGGCTCTGCCCCTCTCTGCTCGGCATTTTGGGGTAATTAGAACCCTCTGGAACATCTCAGGTGCACAGGGCTGGAGGGCTCCAGGTCAGCTCCTCTCTTTACAGAGCGTGTGCTGAATCATGAGATGCCAACAAGGACCGTAATTAAAAAAAAAGGCAATAACTGGAGAAAAATCCCACACTAAGGCGAGCTGTTTTGCTTCCCCTGCCTTTTGAAAAGCCATCTCACGCATTTCAGTATCCCCCAGCTCAGGGCTGCGAATGAACTCAACTCCTGGACTCACAGAAGGGATTTTTTTGGGGGTGTCTCACTCCAAAACTGGGTCACTGCAAACCACGGGCTGCGGGCACCGGGGGCATGCAGCCCTCCTAGAGGGGATGAGGTGTGCTCACCGCTCTGGTTGAGCTGCAGCGTGCTCTTGCTCCACTGGGACAGCCCCACGATGGCCACCATCTTGGCACCCAGGCTGGAGCGTCGCTTCTTGCTGGCCATGATGCTGACGGAGTCGGCGCTGCCCCGCGCGCTCTTCTCCAGGCTGTACATCTCGCCGCTGATGCTGGAGCTGCGGACGACATTCCTGGCCGCCGAGGAGCTGGCGTCCCCGTTGAACATGGTCGGGAGCTGCTGGGAGGGATCAGCTGCAGGGAGGGCAGCGGATGTGGCATGGGGGTGGCACCGGGCGTGTCACTGCGTACCCCCAGGGCGGTCACCCAGATGGGAAATTTGGGCAGCACGAGGCATCATGGCCATTTGTCCCCACCCCAGTGGCCACGGGCAGGACGGTGCCCTGATGCTCAGGGGTGGCCCCATCCATCCCCGCTGAAGGTGCTGGCATCCCCAAAGCCCTGACAGCAGTGGGGGCCCTCGGACATCCCCAGACCCACCCCATGGCCATGCCCCATAGCCGGGCACCGGGGTGGCTGCCTGCCATCACTACTTCCCTTCCCCATGAATATTTAAACCGCAGCAGGACGGGAGCATCCATCTTCCAGGGAGAGGTGAATTATTAACTGCAGGGCAAGTGAAGGCACTTTGCGATAATGGATGGAGGCAGCGCCTGGAAAAACATTTCTCTTGCAAGAGACACAGCCACAGCCGGAGGGGAGAAGCGGCAGCGGGCGATGGGGCGGTGCAGGGGCTGCTGCTGTGCGGGGGCTGCAGCCATGCCAAGGAGCACAGCCCGCACTGCACCGAGGGGACACGGACCCACCACTGTCACCTGGTGGGGCCACAACACGGCCACTCCATTTCGGCAGAGATTTGGGGCACTGCAGCTCCCTGCCACGAGGAACAGATCCCAGACGCTTGCCAAAGCCTCAACCCCAACGCAGCCTCTGTGTGTGCTGTGTCCCTGCGCCGTGCCTCAGTTTCCCCACCCGCGGAGCTGAGCGCAGCCCTCTGCACAGCCCAGGCCTCCGTGCACAGCCCATAGGGCTGAGCCGTGCTGCTCCTGCAGCCCAGAGAGCATCAAGGGCTCCGCTGCCGCTCTCCCTGCCGCCACGGGGGCACCGAGCTCCGGAGGCAGCAAAGAGCCGATGGCAGCACCGCGCTGATGGGATCATTTCCAATGCAAGACACAAACGGAGAACCCACCAGGAAGGAAGAGGAGGGCACGCTGCTGAGCCCAGAGGAAGGATTTGCTTCTCCCTGCCCTTTTACCCCTCATCCCTTTTCCCAGTCTCCTGCAGGGCTCAGGGCCAGGGCTGTGCGTGGCTCCCGCTGCCGAAAGGAGCCGTGGTGTGGGTGGGCTTCCCCTCGCCCACCCCCTGCCTTTCATTTATTCCTTGCACAGCACAACACCAGGATTCCTAAAACGTCAACGATGTGCAAACCCCTTCCCTCCCCACCACGGAAGCCCCCCCCGCAGCCCCGCGGTCCCCATGGGCCGGGGATGCTGCATGGAGCCACCAGCAGCGACGTTGTGGCCGTGGCATCCCCACTGCTCGCCCCACGGGCACACACCAGAGCTGATGCACAACACGCAGACACAGCGCAATGGCCGCAAAAACAGGGTCCCTGGTGCATCCCGTGCCCACCCCATGCAAGCACCCCAAAAAGCAAGAGGCCCCTTACCTGCGCTGGGCAGCACCCCCCCAGTGTCCCCGCCGAGCACACCCGGCCCCCAGCCCCGGCTGCGGGAGGAGGGTGACAGCCTGGTTAATCTTTAAAGGTTTCTGGAGAGCGGGGCTGTGCCGGCGCTGCTTCAGCATCTCCATGGTTACATGGCTGACCCAGTTCTCCTCCCAGCCCCGAGCAGGGGCACGGTGGTCTGGTGGGGAGGGCAGTGCCGGGGCGGTGCCACAGGGAGGGGGGAGGTGGGATGAGATGGGATGGGATGGGATGAGGGAGGATACGGTGGGACATGGTAGGATTTGATGGGATGCAATGGGATATGTGCTGGGATGCGGTGGGATGCAATGGGATATGGAGGGGGATGAGGGAGGATACGGTGGGATGCAGTGGGATATGGTGGGATTTGATGGGATGCAGTGGGTAGGTGGTGGGATGTACTGGGATGCAGTGGGATGTGCTGGGATGTGCTGGGATGCAGTGGAATGAGGTGGGATGCAATGGGATGTGGTGGGCACCCCAAGCCCCCGCTGGGTCCCCCCCAGCTGCCATCACAGACCTGCCAGGGATGCTGGAGCTGGGAAAAGGGGGAGTGAGGATGCTCAGAGGGTCACAGGCATTTGGGGGGACCCCAGGGTGGCAGCAGAGGAGCACACGAGGAAGGCTAACGCAGGGCTGGAGGGAGCCCTGGCCCCAAATCTCCCATACAAGATAGTTAACAAGAATAGCAATAATTATAACAACAACAAGAGGAAAAATAGGATGCGTTGACCAGGGCTCCAGGGGAGGGAGGAGCCGAGGGTGCCCCACACAGGTGGGGAATGGCCCTGGTGCACAGCGCAGGCTGCAGTGGGTCAGCAGCACACACCCCTCCTTGCACTGGGGAGCAAAGCAAGGCTTTAAGTACTTAATTCTAATTAAATGCTTCAGGTGTGATAGGTAGCTGCTCACATCAATTTCATTGCCCAGCAAGAGGCATCGTTCAGTGCGCCCGGGCTGAGAACTCGTGCGTAGCTGCAGCCCCAGGAGCTGCACACCCGACTGCTCGCCCAGGTTGCAGCAGTTCCAGCCGGGATGGAACAAGCTGGAGGTGCAGCACCCATCCTCCTGCACCGCCTCCATGGGAAACACAGACCTTGAAATGAAAGGCTGGGCCTCGGTGTGCTCCGTTTGTCGGACAAGTGGAGCTTAAAGGAGCGAGGCTCTTCCCCCTGTCCCTGTGTTTGTTTCCAAACAGAGCTTTTCTCCTGGTTCGTTTGTTTGCTGTTCCTCCTCAAACCCGGCCTCAAACCCCTCTGCCAAGCAGCAGCAGCTCTGCTGCGCCCTGCACGTGCTGGCACTGCCTCTGCCCAGGCTGGAGGAGCTGCCCAGGGCTGCACTGAGCTGGGGCTGCACATGGAGCTCAGCGAGGAGGTGGGAGCCTGCATCCGGCACGAGGAGGAGGAGGATGCATGGGCTGAGCTGCTGGAAGCACGGGAGGTGCTGGAGCCCAGCACGGCCATCCTCGCTGTGGGGTTCTTTGATGCCAGCTGCACCAAGGGAAGATCTCAGGTTTTGTCTAAGGATGCTGCTGAGACAGAGCACGCACCTTCCTCGGCCCTGCTGTGCCCACACCCCGTGGTGTTGCTCTATTCCCCATCCCAATTTGCAAAGCACGGGTCCATCCGCAGCCCCCCCAGGTGCTGTGTTCCAGCAGCAGCAATGCTCCCAGCAGGATCTGGCCAGCAGCACCGGGATGGGGAACCCATTGCAAAATCTCCCCCCAGCAGTGGCCTTTCTCTGGGTGGGGGCACCCACCTCTGCCCCCCAGCTGAGCCCCCCCATGATGCCAGGAGCCCAGCGCAGCGCCCCGAGCACGCGGTCCCTCTCCCCGTGTCCCTGCGTGACGTCTGCCACGCGGTTAAATCAGATCTGCGCTGAATCCCACCGTTTCCTAGGCAACATCAAGGAATCAGAGGAGCCAGAGCCACCCGGCGGGGGGCAGCTGGGAGATGCCCTCTGGACCGCAGCGAGCATCGGGCGGCCCCACCGCTCCGCTCCGTGCTCAGACCCCAGCCCCACACTCCCCATAGCACGGCTGCTTATGGGGCCGGTGGGGGCTGCCCCACCGCCAGCACGTTCCTCCCGTGGGTGCCTCACAGGGGGTGTGCAGTGGGGACAGTACTGGTGTCCCCCCCAGCACGGAGGGGCTGTGGGGTGGCAGCTTTTCCCGTCACCGTCGGTCGCTGCCTTCCCGGCTGCACGGCTCAGAGCTCTGCAATGCAGCTCGCGCCGCTCGGCTGCTGTGTGAATCCCATCAATATTTCATGGAGCTGCTTCCTCCAGGGGAAGCGCTGCTATCAGCTCTGCCTTTCTGCTGCTCCTACCAGCGCTCCTGCTCTTGCAGAGAACATCCGATTTCCTTCCACCGGCAGCCAGCACCCAGCAGCCCCCCCCTTTCCCTTCCTTTTCTGAATTAGCAAATATGGCTTTGCCTTTTGGGGCTGCATCCTACGTGGGCCAGGAGCAGCGAGGACCCCTCAGGTTGCAATCAAAGCACTCATTAATTTCTGCACATGGATGCTCCAAACTTGCTCGCAGCAGAGGATCCCACAGTGTTGGCTCCCAGGATCAACCCCACGGCCCTGGGCTCCAAGATGGGCCCCCAAAACCCCCCCAGCTCCGTGTCCAGCAGAGCACTGAGTGTGGCCCCAGGACAGCATGGTCCCTCCTGGCTGCTCCCAGCCCGCTCCGAGCACAGCGGGAGCAGCAGCTCAGCCGTGCTGTTTGCAGAAAAAAAGTTGCTTTTTTAAATGCTAGGATTGCACTATTACAGCAAAGCTTCTTAAGGGATCAGCAGAAAACTTGCTTGCCTTGGGAAGACTTATGTGAGCCGGAGCGATGCCAGGAGACCGCAGCAGCACGGCACTGCCCACGGCAGCACCCATCGCTGCCCCAGCCTCTGCCTGCACAGGGACAGCACAAAGCTCTGGGGTGGCACTGGGGTGGCAGCCACACGTCAGCCACGTGTCCCCACAGTCAGACACCGCATCCTGGAGCAGGTAGCGGGGAGGGACCCCCACAGCCCCCCTGCAGGGACCCCTGGGTGGGGAGGGCTCCAGCACACCGGCCCTGCTGTCAGTCCTGCGCTCCATCACTTCTGACGCTCACAAGCTGAGCCTGTTTCCATGCGATCGGAGGAGCAAAATGTGACAAAACATCTGAAGTGCCTCGAAATGGATGCGGGGAGACGGTGCCGCGCCACTCGGGTTTTGATAAGCAGGGGAATTGGGGGTTTTCATAACCTGAAATCCCATCTCGCATCAACGCGATGCTTCCTGCACGGCCATGGCACAGCAAGAGCGGGCTCAGCTCGGGTGGGAGCAGGAGGAACCATGGAGGAACAGAGCCTGGGGGGATTTGCCCCTGATTTGGGGCACACGAGGAAGATCGAGGCACTGGGATCGCATCCCCATCCATGTCCCACAACGGTGCTGCAGGCAGTGCCCCAGGGATGGGCCTGAAAGGGGGACGAAGGGGTCTGGGGGAGAGCTCGGGAGCTGCCCCGGGAGCAGCACCAGGACCCGGTGCAGGTTTGCTGGGTGGCAGAGAAGGCAGCAAATGTGAGCTGGGTGAGCAAGCAGAAGGGCTGGCTTCTGAGAGGTGCTGGTGCAGGAGGAAACGGGCACAGCTCTGCACTGGGGCTGGAGGGGAGATGTTTGGGGCAAGAGCTCAGAAGGGTGACACTGGGGCTGTGGGTACAGCCCTGCTGCTGTCCCTGGCACCAAGGCTGCCTGCTCCGTGCTGGAACCAAAGCCCAGCACCGTGTCCCCGGCCCATGGGGAGCTGTGGGCTCCTGCAGCCATAGAGCACGAATGAAGCACCCAGTGCAGCCCCAGGGGTGCTCCCCGTGCCCTGCAATGTTGCTTCACTCCCACACGATGCTTCCTTATCGCTGTCACCCCCTGTGCTGTGGCACCGTGGGGGCGGACGTGGGCCCTGAGCTGCACGCAGCCGCCCTGCAACGCCAGCTCCTGGCATCCAGTGCACCGGGGCAGGAACCCACTGGGGTGGCTGTGCAGCACAACATGGGCCCCCACCCTGGGACCCCACACCACTGCCTCTGGGGACTGCAAAGGTGCGAGAGCAGCCCCTGCTCCGCAGCAGCTCAGCAGCACCAGCCCCATTCTGCTTCGTGCTGCGGGGCAGAAGCCATCCCCACGGATTTCTCCTGACCCGTAGCCCCAGAGGGGCCTCTGCCCACCCTGCAGCATCATTTCCCTCCTCCTTAGCAAAGCTCTCCCTGCAGGACCACCCGCAGCACCTGGCCACGTGTCCATGGAGGGCACAGCAGGACCCACGGACACAGCACAGCAGGACCCACGGACGCAGCACAGTGGGACCAACAGACGCAGCACAGCAGGACCCATGGACATGGCACAGTGGGACCAATGGACATGGCACAGTGGGACCAATAGACACAGCACTGGGAAGCATTCCGTGGGGCTGGGGGCCATGATGCAAGACCCTCCTACTCCCCCCACCCAGGCAGATCCCCTCCACCCCGGCCGGTCCTTGCCCTCGTGTCACTCCGCGGCGGGGACAGGCGGGCACGGGACGGGGCTGACGTCAACGAGCTTTTAGCAGGGATGATGGATGGCACGGGAAAACGCTCCCGGTGCCGAGCCGCGGGCTGGGAAGCGCTGCCCCGGCCGCTCCGGTGCTCGGCCGGGAGCCCTCGGGGCCGGGCAGCGCGGCTCAGCCCCCGCGCTTTCAGCGCAGCGATGATTTCGGGGTACGCACGTCCGCTCGGAGCCCGGGGTGTACGGCTCAGGGCTGCCGGGCGCAGCACCGGGGCTGTCCCATCGGGGCCCCTCGTCCCTCCCTGTCCCCCCCTCCCGGGTTGTACCGGGCATCCCCCGAACGCGCTGCCCCCACCTCGGGATGCTCGGGGCAGGTGCAGCC
>WBMW01002525.1:249717-280821 GCA_013396635.1 Penelope pileata | reverse complement strand
CGGCGCCCCCCCGGGCGGCGCCCAGCCAATGGGCGCGGGGGGGCGGGCGCAGCAGGGTAGGCTGAGCGGCGGCTGGTTAAAGGGGCCGGTGGCCCCGGTCCGGCGGGGACGCGGAGTCCCGGCAGGCAGGGGTCAGCTCAAAGACAAAGGGATGGCGGCTCGGCACGCGCCTCCCGGGGGTTTCCCCGCGCCCCGCCGCCGCCCCAGTTCCCGGCGGGCAGCCCCCGNGGCCTCGGGGGAAGGGGGAGGGTGGGCAGCGGGCGGCCCCCGGGGGGGCCCAGGTGTGGAGCTGGTGCCGAGCTGCAGCCCCGGGCTCGAGCGGGGCCTCCCCTGGCAGCACCGTGACCTTGAAATCCCGCAGTTCCCGGCCGCCAGCGCGAAGGACAAAGTTTGTTGCTGGCACTTCAGCCACGAAAAAAAGGGAATCTGGGGTGAAAAATGGGGCTGCTCCCCTCCCCCGGGGCACCGGGGGCACAGGGATGGGGGTGTGGATCGGGATGGATGCTCACGTCATGGGCAGCAGTCACTGGGGCTGTGGGCACGTCCTTGCTGCGACACAGCCCTGCTGCTCCAGGGGTCTGCGTCCCCTCTGCTGATGGTCAGCCTCAGAGGGGCTGGTTTCAGACCTGGGGGCAGCAGCTGATGTCTGTACGGGTGCCAGAATGGGGCAGTTCCCTGCACCCAACCCTCTTGGTGATGGCAATGTGAGCGAGGGACTGCAGGGCTGCACCCGGAGCGTTCTTGGAGTTCTTACAGCCTCTGAGTGGGTGTTTTAATTTCAATTAAGACCAATGGGAAACATCACCTGTTCTCAGCTCTGCTTGCTGTGCCTTCGTGCTGGTTCCAGGCCCGAGGAGGGGCACAGTGAAGCCGTCACCGTAAGTCACCCATTGGCAGTGTCCCTGCAGCGGGGTCACTGCTCCTCCTGCAGAAATGAGCCATCCTAAGGTGGTTTTTCCCTGCAATTTGCATGCACTCAGGTGCTGCACGCTTCTGAAAGGTAGCAGAAGCCTTCATTACCCCCAAAGTTAATCACATTTCACAGCTTGAGCTTACAAGAGGCTGTGGATGTGTACCAGGAGGTGCTGCTTGATGTTCCTGGGTGAAGAGCAGCAGAAAAAACATAAACTTCCAGCACCGGGAAGGGGTTTGCAAACAAATTCTGCCAGTGCTGACCTTGTGGTATCCCAGTGAGGGAGGGAAGGCCCCTGTGTGCCATTCCTGCTGCTCACTGGGGTCTCTGTGCCCTAAAGGTCCCTGTTTGGGGCACTTTGCTGTGGTTATTTGTTGCCCCAGCCCAGCTGGCAGGCAGGGGAGGCTTCAGGTGGCTGTGGGAAGCTGCTGCCCGCGGGCTGAGCCTGGTGGGTGCCCACAAAAGGTCACCTCTGAAGCGGGTGTTGGTGTTTGTTTTGTTGGGTTCCTTCAATCAGGCTGGGATCTTGTGTTTCTGTAGCACAATGTGCTATCTGTGTTCCAGGAGTGCGGCTACGGGAAGCAGCTTCTCCGCTTCAGGCCTTATCATGCCATAAGGGAATGAGATCTGTATGGTTAACCCCAGCTCTTTCCTTCTTGTTTTGGTATTGTGCTTCAGAGCATCCAAAAACTGCTACAGGGCATTGTCTGCAAGATCAGCCATCGGGATACCTGCCCGAGCTTCCCAGCAGCTGCAGGAAGCTCCTGTTGATGTTTTTTTTTGCTCTAAACCCAACCATTTCTGCACGCTGAGATCTCCCTGCGGGGATTTTCTTCCGTTGTCTGCAGCTTGCTGTCCCTTTTGGCCACTTCCTGATGAATCCAAGTGGGTCACTCTCAGTTGTTTTTTTTTTTTAATTTGTTGAAGGTGACCCAGAAGAGTAGAGATGTATGTGTTTATAGCACAAGACCATTAAAAAAATAAAATAAAGCAAGGCCTGATTACACCATCCTGTGTGCGTATTGAGCAGTGTAGGCTTTGGTTCAGGGAGGTTTTCTGATCTTGGGAGGCAAAAGGCTCCTGTCTGTATGAAGAATTATTCTTAACTTCTGCAAGATGCCATTTGGTAACGTATGAAATTGAGTCAAGAAGGAAATAGGATCATTGAGTCTTATAATAATCCTTATAGGAAAAATAACCCCGCGGCCCCCCAGAGCCACGTGTGCCTTTCATTTCTCTACCAGGAACAACAGCACTCTCAGAAGATGTGCCACAGCCCTCCACCCTGCTTTAAAGCTGTCCCAAGGTTTTGTGAACCACTCAGTTTGTCATGCATGCACCTGCAGCCGTTCAGGTGTGGTTTTAACCATTCTCTCTGCCTTTCCCTCTTCCCTCTCTAGCAGGGTGGCGGTGGCTGGGCCTCAAAGCACAGCAGAAGAGCAAAGAAACATGGAGCACTTAGGACTGCTTTAAAAGTGGAGCGTAGCTGTGGCCCTGCTGCTGTCCAGCCCCCGTGGAGGCAGGAGGGGGACAGGCAGCACCTCAGCATGTCCCTTCCCAAAGGATCAGAGGTGCTCGTAGGACTTTCTGTATAGGTACTTGTAGTTTCGTGCAGGATTATTTATAAATAGCTCAAAATATGCAAAGGCTAACATTAAAAAAAAGCTTTTCTATTTCTGCTGGATGTTTAGTTTAGGAGCTGGCGAGCCAGCAGGGTTCAGCTGAGACACTTGTTGTTATTGGGGCATTTTCTTCCTCTGCTTCTTGCTCTGTGTGCTTTCTGCCAAAATTGCACAGCAAAGAGCAACTATTTAATAATGTTTAACTGTTGAAATACCAAATATCAAATGTGACCCTTGTGCTCTTTCATTCAAAGAAGAAAGGGAAGTAAAACAACCAGTGCAAACAGCAATTCAGATTATTTTGTTTGCTCTGCCTTTTAAAAGAAAACTAGCCCGGCGTTGTTTCTCATCTGGTGGTTGAAGACCTGCAGCCCCCTTGGTGCAGCGCTGCAGGGAGGTGGGTGGGCACGACTCGGTGGGGATCCCCCCACCCTGAGCAGGGGGATTTCAGCACTGCTGCCAGGTAGTTTGTATGGCAAACAGAGACCTCAAGTTGCTGTACTAGTGGGTATTCCTGGTGCTATTTTCTCCCAAAGGAGCGAAGCCAGCTGACAGCAGCCTGCTCGACACTGCCGCGTCCCATTGTCTGCAGCAGCAATCGCCTTGCCCTGCTGGGTCACGCTGTCTCCTGTATGAAAGTAAGATTGTCACCGTGGGGGTGTGCACTCGGGGCAGTGCCCTGCTGTGGGCTGTTCCTGTGCACCCAGGGCAGCGTGGCACGGTGGCTCCTGTCCTGCTGAGCCCTTGCAGCCACTGCCAGCTCCGTGTCCAGTGGGAGCTGAGGGCTTGTTGGTGCTTTTGTGCAGCTCTGCGAGATCCAGGCTGTAATTTCATTAGCAGGAGAAGCTCTCCTGATCTGCTCATGCTCTGCATGAATGAAGCTGGCTGGTTGCTCTGCTCTGCTTCCCCTCTGCAGGAGCTGCAGCGCTGCTGCATCATGTCCTGGTCCTGCTGCTGGGCTGCCCAGAGCAGTTAGCTGGGGTGCAGCTGGGCTGCTGCTGGGTGGAGGAGGCACAGGCAGAGCCCTGGTGGGTGGTTTTGAGGAGCTGGGCGCTGGTGGAAGCGGAGATCCAGGTCCCTCTCCTCGGCTTTGTGGCTGAGTTGGGCTTAAATCAAACGCTGTGCCTTGCAGGAATGGAAACAGAGGGAATGGGTTAGAGGTATGAGGGAGTTAATGTTCAAACAGTGCTTTGAAGATAAAATATATTCTGCTAAATAGTTTGAGAAGAAAGGGCTGGGAGGCACCTGAAGAGGTCATCTTGTTTATTTTTCTGCCCCAAGGCAAGCTCAGCTCAACCTCAACCCTTTCTGACTTGTTTGTGCAACGGCCTCTTAAAGTCCTCCAGCAAGAAGTGCCCTGTATCCTCCACGGGTAGCTTAGCCCAGGATTCAGCTATCCTGACTGCTATGTTTAATTATAATTTTATTGAACAAGGGAAATCTACAAACGTGTGCCCAGGATGGTCTTCCCCTGGCTGAAAGGGGAGGCGAGGGTGAGCTGTGTGTGCAGTGCTGCACAGGTTACAGATCGACCCAGGGAGTGCAGAAGTTTTGTAGAATGGCACGTTGGGAGGAGGTGCTTGCTTTGGGTGATGCTGGTTGTGCAGAAAGCCTCTCGGATTTGCTTTGAAGAGGTTGGAAGGTTGTGCATTCATCAGAAGTTGAGAATTGTAGGTTTGTGATTGTGACCTGTCCCCAGCACCTGAAGGGCTGTTAGGGCTTGCAGCACTGTGCTGCAGGAATGAAGAGTTCCCATATCTTTTGGATGCATTATTTTGCCCTATATTGTAGCTGTAACTTTTTGTCATTTGTTACCTGTGCTTAACAGCAGTAGAATCATAGAATCCTTAGAGTAGTTTTGCACCTTAACACCAGCAGCATTGTTTGTGCTGCAGTGGGCTGAAGGTCCCTGTGCTGCTCCCTTGTCCCTTTGAGTATCAGTGAAACCCATCCAGCTGATGGAGAAGTTTGTTTCCTGCTGTGGTTTGAGCTCAGACTTGGGGGTATGTGCTGCAAAGAGTGAAGTTGTCCTTGTGCTGCTGTATCACTCAGACCTAACGATGCTGGGGTGTGAGATGCTTTGTTCAGAGCAGCACAGCAGGGGCCGGGTGCAGCTCTGTGGGCTGTGACATCGGATGCATTACGTGTGGCTCCTGCTCCATGCTTGTTGTGATGCAGAGTGCTGGTTTTGCTCAAAGCTCATCTTGCTTCCAAAAATTGTTGTATGTGAGCATGATGTCCCCTTGGAATTGCAATCAGTTTGACCTTATTTCAGGAAGGGAGGCTCAGCTGTGAGTTTGATGATGACGTATGTTGTCTTGAGCAGGTCTCAAAGCAGAGAAAATGTCCGGTGAGTGGAGGTGTGGCAGCTCCAGCCCATCAGCACGACTTCCCAAAGGTTTGTTTGAAAGTGAGGTTGCACAGGGCACCCACGTCGTGCAGAACATGCAGAGATGAGGGTCAGTGCTGCATCTGCTGCCACGGAGGCTGCCTGGACTAGGCCTGGTGGTAGCCCATTGCACACGGGCTGGGTGTTCTGCATTGGGGTTCTGCTCCCTCACATGGCTCCAGTTGCAGAGCTGCCTCTTGCAGAGGGTGCTGGCGTGTGTCTTTCTGTCGTACATCAAGGACTCCTGCTTTGGTAGCATTGACAGAAACGTGTTCCTGGATTCATACAAACCTGTCTGTACCTCTCTTGTGGAACTGGTTCTTGCTTGCTAGATTGTTCCTCCTGATTCTGGCAGGATCGGGTGTCTGGCACTTCTTGCTGCACAGAGCTCATTCTTTAGATATGCAAGTGTGGCTCTGCACATTTTACTTTTTAATCAAGGGGCAGGCTCCCAAAGCAGAACGCTGCAGTTCTGAGAGCATCGTGCTGAAGTGGCCCAGAGTGCCAGCGAAGTGCTGGTTCTAAATGCTCACTTCTCAGCTCTGTGGGTCCGTCCTTAGCTCTTCAAACTTTCAGGGTTTTTTTTGCTGTGTGCTAGGGCGTTGGTTTTTATTCTTTGCTATTAAGGGGAAAAAAAATAAAAGGAAATGCTCTGCTTCTTTTTTCCTTTTCTGTAACACCACTTCCTAATAATTAAGCTTCTTGCAAGCTTTGTGTGATAGCAGATGCAGAACTGACAGAGCTGTGTGGTTTTTGGGGTGGTGGTGGTGGTTCTTCCATCCTCTGTCTGCAGAGGTGGTGATCCTGCAGTGGAATGGTGATGGAATCTTGCAGGGGGCTGCATGCAGTGGCAGTTGTCAGAAATATTTGTGTTCTCGCTGTAATTAAGGACGTTGAGGCAAAGCATTTGTCTGCACTTCTGTCTCGTTTCTCTCCAGCCTCCACCTCACTGCAGGTTGAGCCATGTCCTTAAGGTGCCTGGAAGGACCCTGCAATGCTGCACGGAGCACAACAGGCCCTTCCCATGGAGACAGCCTGGGAACAGCCTGCGCTGTGCAAAGCTCCCCACACCTGCCAGCACCTGGGCTGGTGGTACCTGACAGCAGGGAGCTGGTGCCTCCTCACCAGGAGCCCCAGCACTTCCCTCTGGCGCTCCCAGTTTGCATATCCCTTGGGATATTTGGATAAACTGCATTTCCATCTGCTCTCCACCCACCTGGCTTTGGTTGCTGCGAGTCAGGGGCAGCTGGGGGCTGGCTGCAGGCAGGCTGGGGGTGGGAGCTGGGGGCTGTGCCCATGGCCATCCCATGGCCACCAGCTCCTGCCCTGCTGCTCTCTGTGGCCGCTGGTCTCAGCTGAGGAGCTCCAGGTCCTAGCTCCAGGTGGAACTGCAAGATCAGAGCTCAGGGTTTTGTTTGCAGTTGTTCTGCAGTTTGTGTTTCCAGAAGCAGCTTCTTGGTCGAGGCATCCAGGGGGAGGTGGCTTTGTGTGATCCCCGTCCCCAGCGTTAAGGAAAGATCCTTCTTTGGGCCCTGTTTGAAAAGAAAACAACCGCAGACACCAGCGGTGTCCTCATGGCTGCTTCGTGCTCCTAGAAGTGAGGTTCTCCAGCATTTGTCAGCTGCCACAGGGTTTTGTAAGTTGACCGTTTGCAGAAGGTGTTCTGCTCTGGCGAGCAGAAAAGCTCTAATTGCAAAGTGTTGATGTCTCAGTTCTTGAGATGTGCTTGCTAATCTGCTCTGTAATCACCTCCAGGCATTTTATGCCCAGGCCTCAGCATTTTGCCCTTCCGTTCCTTTTTTTCCTGTGTCTGGAAACAAAACGTGGGGCACTGTGGGGCTGTGCAGAGGGGGTGCACGCAGGGCAGGTGCAGCTCTCACACCCTTAGCACTCCACCTGTGTGTGTTCTGGGGGCTGGGGCTTTGGGGTTGCTTTGCTGGTGTGTGTGATTGAGTAGTGGGATGTGGGGAGATGGGTTTGGGGCAGTGTAACTCAGCAGCAGGATGGTGTGGGAGAGCCCCGAGATCGCAGGAGGAAGCCCTGGGGGGAGGAAAGACAGAGTGGGATGAAGCCTTCCAAATTCCCCCCATATCAAAACTGATGAATGGGGTCAGACCCTGATAGCATGAAACCAGAGGAGCTGCCTCCATGTTGGCCCTGCTGGGCTGTGCTGCAGGGTTGTTGTGCTGCTGCTGCTCCTGATAGGAGGCATTCTGAAAACACAGGAATGCAGCTTCCCCCGGGTGAAGGAGCTTACCTAACAGTGCAGGAATGGGTGCTTTATCCACATGTGTCTCCCAGAGCCAACGCTGTAGGCTTGCAGGAAAGTTTGGGTTTGTCTCTTTTCTTTGCAGTCTGTCTCTAACGCTTGCAGGCACGTTCAAAGTCATTTATGTATCTATTCTGATGGGAACTAATTACTGGAGTAATTTTTTTAGTAGTTTTAACCTGCTTAGGCTTTTATTTTGGAGTCTGTCATTATTTCCTTCTAGAAGTTTTTCAAAACCAACCTATTGGTGATTCCTGTCTACTCTTAGGCAATTTCTTATCAATGATCTCACTCGAAGTGGCAGCTGTCCCCTGCTGCTTGGCTCAGGCTGTTCACGTGGGTACTCCCAGGGTGAGAATTCTTTGTGTTCATCACAAGGACTTAAATTCTAGGCAACAGACTGGTGTACACCTCTTCCAGCTCCTCCTCCAAAGTCTGGATGGATATGACAGAGGCACATATTTAATGCACCTATTTCATTTGCCTTTATGTGTAAAGCTGTGATGGTGCTGGAGTTTTCTTCCCCTTTGCTCCGTTAGCTTTTGTTCCTTTTTTAACCTGTTGCTTCTTTGGGTTCTGTTGTGTTCCAGCACAGCATTTAAGTGGGCTGAAAGCAAGACATTTGTGTGCTTGGATCAAGCCCTGGGAAGTGATCTGGCTTGTCACCAGGATGCATCACGTCTCAGCTGCAGCAAAGGCCCTGTCCAGTGTTAGTGTTGAAATTCTGCCAGGTAGAAAGGATTCGCTTTTATTATGTGCCTAAACTATTTTTTCTCTATATTTGACAACGCAGATCAAGAGGGGAAATCAAGTGCCAGTTTGAAATTTTCATTAGAATATTTATCTCTGTATTTTCTTTTAAATACTCCAAATACCTTCGTCTGGAGGCGGATAGCATTATCATGCAAATAGTTGTTGAAGAGCCATCGAGCAGCCTGTCAGTCACTTATTTCCATAGGTGCCTTGCCTGCAGTTCTTCCTGTCTTGAGCACTTGCTTTGAGACTGAAAATGTGATCTTCTGCCCTCCTCTTTGTCGTGCTGCCAGAATTCCCCACGGCTCTTCCTTCTCACATTGGTTAAAGGAAAATGCCACTGCTTGTAGGCTGCCCTGGGAAGCGTGGGCTGCAGGAGGGGCCGAGCTCAGCACCCGCCATTCATCTCTGCTCTGCTGGTAGGAGTTCATGGCTTGCCCTGCCTTGGAGTCATAGAGCTGAACTTGGTGCTGCCTTTGGCTTGGGAATTGCTGAGGGCAGCCCCAGCCTGGTGGGTCAGGAACAATGGGATTCGTGCCCGTTTGTGTCACAGCTGAGTTGTAGAACGGTTTAGGTTGGAAGGGACCTCCAAGATCATCTGGTTCCAACCTCCTGCCATGGGCAGGGTTGCCAAGGATCTGACTGGCCAGGAATCCATCCAGCCTGGCCTTGAACGCCTCCAGGAATGGGGCATCTACAGCTTCTCTGGGCAATTCTGTTCCAGGGCCTCACCACCCTCTGAGTAAAGAATTTCTTCCTGACATCTAACCTGAATCTCTGAATCTTCTGCCGTCCCGTGGTGATGCACAAACACTCCTGTCTCTCCAGAGGACTTTCCCTATGGAAGATGTAACACCATTGCTCTCTGTACAGCTGCTGTTCATTAGGAGAGGCTCAGAGACACCTGTGCATGGCATGTGTGTGTCATCTGTGGGAACCTCAGAGCTGCTGGGGGTGGCCCCAGGGGCATTTGACATCACCTAACATGGGGCTCCTTGCTTGTGGTGGCTTGGGAGGTGCTCAGCAACTCCTCTGGCATCCAGTGAACTTTAGGGAAGCACCAGGTCCTGTACACAGCACCCTGCACCTCGCTGCCTGCCCCAGCATCCCCGCTGGGATTGCTGCCAGAGCAGCATCCTGCCGTGGTGTGAAAGTAGTGCAAATCTGCCAAACTGACACCTTTCAACTAGGCACAGAAGAATCTGTTTAATTACACTTTTCAGAAATAATATCAGGCTGACCTTGACATCGTTGCTTCACCTTGAGGGGGATTTGCTGCTGGATCCTGTGCTGCTGTTGGCTGTAGCAAACACCAGAATAAATGACTTTACAGCAGGGGCACACTGGGGTGTGAGCTGTGAGCAGGCATCAGTTCTGGAACTCCTCTTGAAAAGGCAGAACTCCAATAAAGAGGATAAGGAGAGTATTTTTGCTTTCGATTCCTTTTTTATATTTTTTCAATCTTTGAATAAATAAAATTAAAAAGCACTTCCAGAGGCTCTGAGTATCTTTGCGTGGCTGCTGAGACCTGGGCTGGCATATCTTATGTTGTTCCTGGTGGTTGGCCAGGCTGGTGCTTCCTGTATTCATGGGGCTTGGGGGAGGGAATCTCTGGGTGCCTGTATCCCTCTCCTGTTGCTGATGCTTGCTCTGATTTCTCCCAGTTACCAGAATGTCCACGGATGGTGGCTTCGGTACAGCTAGCAACAGCGATGCCCAGCAGAGCCTGCAGTCCTTCTGGCCCCGCGTCATGGAGGAGATCCGCAGCCTGTCGGCGGTGAGTGCCTCCTCGGGTCGTGCTGCTGCTTCTGGAGAGCCCACAGTGGAAAGCATGCACCCTGCTCGTGTCTGGTAGCAGGATGAGCCTCCGCTGGGCTGTGTTCTGCTGCTTGTGGGATCCATCAGAGCTGTTGCACTGGTTGTAGCTGATTCACGTCTTAATCATAGAACCATTAAGGCTGGAAAAGACCTCTAAGATCACCAGGTCCAGCCAACCCATCCCCACCATGCCTGCTGATCGTGTCCCCAAGTGCCACATCTCCACAGGGACAGTGACCCCACCATGTCACTGGAATGAGATGTCATTGTCATACGTTCAGCTTTTGCTCGACTCAACAAGACGACGAAGTTGATTCAACATTTAACAGGCTAAGTGGTGAGCTTGGCTGCTTCTAGAAGGTTACAGAGGTATTATGGTCTGTGTGGAGCAAAGGGGAAAGGGAAGTGATTTTAAAATGTCCCCAGGTAAGAGCATAGCTGCCATCAGCAGTTTCAGCTGCCAGAAGGCTCAGGGATTTGAGACTAACTTGCAGTGCACTACACAGGGCTGTTTCACTGCTTTTTCAAAATCAGTAATATGAAATATGTGACAAGCCTTGCTTCCCTGTAAGGGTCCCCTTATCAAAACGTGACTCTTAATCCCCCCTCCTCCATTACAAATTCCAACATCTGGCTATTGGCAGAGAGTTGCAATTTTGTGAATGAATTTTTGGTTTTAGACTGCTGCATAGAACGATGATGCTCTCTTTCGGAACAGCCTCCTTTGACAAGCGTGAAGTCTTGAGAATCACTTGAATGCCAAGTGCATCATTATCACATGCCTTATTAATTTGAAGACATTTGATTAAAAAAGAATTGCATATGGGCTGAGAATAGGAATTGGACTAAGTACCTTCTATTTTTCCATCCCCAGAAGAGATGTGCCTGAGAACAAGGGCATATAATAAAAATGACTTTTTGAGAGAGATTGATAGATCACTGTGATATAGTGGTCCTGAAAGCACGCTCCTGTGCTTTTAATGTAACTGAAAACAAAAGAACTCTGGTTGAAGACAGGCTGTTCAAAGTGAAAGCCCCAATGCAGTAGTTTGAAGATAAGCTGCTTTTTTCAGCCTGTGTGCAGATAGTTGATTAAAGAAACAGATGTAGAATTTTGTATGCATAACCAGAATTAATTACTTTCCTCTTTCAGCGCAGTGAATTCTTGTGTTCAAGAGCTGCAGTTTGTCTTCATCTCCACATGAAAGGGGTTCATTCTGCAGCTTATCACGTATGGGCAGCTTAATTTTTAACTGCCCTATGAATCTAGTTATTGCAGGGCAAGGTAGTAAGGCACTGAAAAATTAACTGGGGACACTGGAGGGGAGATGACAAGGAAGAGGGATAACAACAATCCATATGTGCTCGTCCCCAGCATAATGAAATCCTGAAGTCTGTGCACCTTATGCTCGTGTGTGTGTGGATAGAAGTAACCTTGGAGCTCTGTGTGTGCTGTGTCGTGGAGGTCAGAGCAGCTGTGTGATGGAAAAGCCTGCTTTTCTTCACAGCTCTGGGTTTGTGCATTTGCCATGTGCCACCACTAGCTGGGATTCAGGGAAGAAAAGAGGAGCTGCTTTGTAAGCACAAAGCAGAGAGCCCAGTTCTCTGTCCTGCAGGATGGCAGGGACTGTAGCCTTCTCTTGGAGAAGCAGGATAAAACTGGGCTGAAAGCAGCATTTCAGTTCCATGCTGAGTTAGAAGTGGCCTGTGAAAGCACTGAGACCTAATTTGGAAAAAAGAAAAGATGAAGAATTGGTGTCTGAAGTTTGTTCTGCTGGGTAGTGGCCAGTAGTGGTCACGCTTCCCTTCACCATGGTACTTGTGTATTAATTTTGATTTATGTGACGTTTGCCTGTCAGCCTTAAAGGAATAAAGGAGCTTTAAATTATTCCAGTTTCACCCACGGGCTCTTTTCTCTAAAGATTTTAGTAGCACTGTACCTCGTGCAGGGCACTTGTAGCTGCAAGTGTCTGCTTGCAGTTCTGCTGTGCGTGGAAGTTAAATAATTAACATCATTAAGAGTTTCACAAATTAGGAATTTTGTCTTCATCTTTCTTTGAGGCTTGCCCGGAGCTCGTGGGGCTCTTTAAAAAGGAACGAGCTTAACAAAATAAACTCAAGAAAATCTTTGGGATATTTTTTCAGGCCCTAGCAACCCCTTAACTTGTTTATGTGGCGGTTGCTGGTTGGAAATGCCACCCTGAGCGTGCCATGTGCTCCAGCCCAGGTCCCACCCTGGCTGCCCTCTTCTCCCATTGCCCCAGATCCTTCCCCAGCCCACGTTCTGCAGGGCTCTGCCCTCCTGCTGCCGGCTGCAGCTGCTCCCAGCAGCAAGCAGAGGTGGTGCAAAGCTCGAGGGTGCAGGCTTCCTGGGCTCACACCAGCTCTGACTTTGTAGCAAATTGCTACAAGTACCACCTTGACATCTCTTTCCAGAATGAGGGCACAGAAACTTTTTTTTTTAATGTGTGTACAGATAAAATAATATCTCTGATTTTGTATACATTAATTAACATACCCCCTGCTGGAGTGCTGGCTGTACCACATACAGCTTCCATATTTTGTTGCAGTAGAAAACAGCATTTTCAGCATTTTTTTCCTCTTTTGTTTCACTAACATGTCTTGCAGTGCTTTCTTCCCTAGAGAAATGAGCTTCCTTTTATTTCCTGTGACATTTTTGTTAAGACGACATTTTTTCGAAGCCCTTTCTGCATTCCTGGTGCAGTGGTACATAGGCTCAGCCTTTCTCCCTCTTTTAAGAGGCTCCTGTTACCAACACTGGATTTGCTTTAATTCCGGTGTCCTCAGAGAAGGGAGAGCAGCGTTGTAGTGAAGCTCAGCAGCTCCCCTTGCCCTGAGAGCCCCTTTGGGGTGGATCTCTCCGTGGGGTTTGTGTGGCTCCGTGGCCTCTCTGTTGCTGCACAGTGCAGTGCATGCTGACAGCTGAGCAGGGCAGGATGATTCACTGCAACGCAGCCTCCTCTCCTCCCTCTGTCTTCTAAACCATCATCACACCATTTTGAGTCAGCAGTTCTCCTTGCTGGAAAACTGCAAGAAATCAATCTAAAAACAGGAAGGGGAGAGATTTTTAAACAAGGTTCTTGCAAGGCTTTGAACACCAAAACTGATCTTGGGCAACAGAGAAGTACACATAAAGCAAAGGTTTCATCCTGTGGCACCACGGAGCTCTTGTTTGCCTTCATTTCCTCCAGTGACTTTTTGTAAATTCCATTGCTTTCTCAATCCTAAGACACCTAATTGAATTAGTTGCTTCAAATACACGTCTGCATCTATTTATAACATTAGAAACATTCTGTTCTGCAGAAAGACTTCAGCTTTGAGGTGGAATTGTGAATGCAAGTGTCTGACAGAAGAATGAGCTGAAACAATCCCAGTATAAAATGCAGAAAAACAGATGAGGATGCTCAGATCTGAGGAGAAACCGCCGTACCTCAAAAAAAAAATGTTATTTCTATCTAGTTTTAGCCAGTTTCCTTTTAGACAATACAGATTTTTAACATATTTTTCTTACCTCTGTTTTCAGTTAAGTATCACTAAAGAGTGTCTCAAATCTGAATCTCTCTGCAGAAAGACTTCAGAGTGCAAGAGCTGCCCCTGGCTCGCATTAAGAAGATAATGAAACTCGATGAAGATGTGAAGGTATGCTGTGGATTTGGTCTTCAGGGGTTTTTTTTTGGTCTTAAGCGTGTTAGACTGTTTAAAGAAAAACAGGTATGGTTTGGTATCAATATCTGAGCTGAGTCTTTGCCATGTGACTGGTAAAGGTAACACATGAGTTGGCTGATGAAAATGTAGCAGGATAGAAGGAAGGAGAAAGGAATCACTGCGTGTCAACTCTTGCACTGCCCCAGTCCTCCCCTGTGCTTCAATAGGAAAAGTCCATCAGCCCTGGCTCTCCTGAGAGGGAAAAGAAGGGCTTGCACTGTCTTGCTGTTTTTCTCAGTGTGACTCCGTCCTTTTCCTAGGACAACCTTTAACATTTAAATGAGATGCAGAGAAAGGTGTGTGTTGTCTCCCTGTACAAGGGAGCCATTCATTCAGCTGCAGCCAGAACAAACCCAAGCCTCTGAGGTCCCAATTTACTGTCTTAAGCGAGTGAGCACCAGGTTTTTGATAACGAAGAAGATGAGATTTAAGGGTAAAAAGAGTCTCTGACGTTCCTTCTAGAGTTCTTTAACGAGAAGTCTGTGCTAGGGATTCAGCACTGATACCAAACCAGCTAATAATGAAGCTGCTTATCTTGAGCAAAACTTGAGCTAGAGACTTCTTAAGGGAAAGGGACTTGATGAGGCATAGGGTCTTCGTTTATGCCTCCAAATCTTTGCAGCTTCTGCATTCATTTTAAATTACATTAATGTTCCAACTATAGAGTAAAGGCCAGGTTACCCTCAGCTTCTGCCCTTGTTCAGAATCACGTGCACATGCCCAGCACTGCCAGGAGAAGCTCCTGGTGGGTGCCCACAGCTGAGTACACACTGATGCCTCTGGTAGCTGCACGTTGCTGGCTCTCTGTCATCCAGCATCTGACTGCTTGTGTATGAAGCAGACCTTGAGGACAGACTGTCTGTGATCAGTGCTCTTGATCCTGCGTTGTACTCGGGGCTGGTAACTTTGGACTGTCAGACCCACGGATCCACTGGCACGGAAAATCCCCAAACTTCACTGTTAAGCAACGCAGCCGTTCAGATTTGAGTAACGTTCTGCAGTTACCCTGACTACCACTTTGCTGCATTAGAATCTTGATCGTAACTTCAAAACGTGTAATTACAGATGATTAGTGCTGAAGCTCCTGTGTTGTTCGCCAAAGCAGCTCAGATATTCATAACAGAACTGACTTTGCGAGCCTGGATACACACAGAAGATAACAAACGCAGGACTCTGCAGGTAACAGAGTGGCTCCTACCTAGCCTTCAGCTGCTTCATAACCTGTTTCCAACTCTTTGTTTTCATAATACCAGGTATGTTTTGTAAACAGGAACTTTTTATCACGACAAACCTGGGTACCAAGCACATTGCCCAGTGTAACTGTGCTGCATAAGTGCTTTTTGCTTGTTTTTCAAAACAGACAACAGCAAAGCAAAGGAAAAAAAGCCCAAAGCTGCAACTGTCTGCTAATTGTGACCTGCTTTAATTACTTGGGATATCTGTAACTGTTGAACTTCTAGCTGATTTGTTTTTCAGTAGTAATTCTCCCAAGGTAAGCTTGTGGATGTGAGTTTATGTCAATAAACATGCAGAGATGAAAACAAAAATGGATCTCCCACACCCTGACACAGAGATTGCTGTGGTGGCAAGCAGACAACGCTGTTTTCAGCCCAAAGCTGTCCTGTTGAGTGGGTGTTTGGCTGCTCAATCTTCCCTAAATTGGGCTAATGCAGCTTCCTTAACCCAGGATTTAGTGCACTTAACGTGGGAAGGATGCATTTGGTATACACACTAAGAACAAGATGCTTCATACACAGCAAGTGTTAACTCAGGCACGTCCTGCTAACAACTTTCAAACTGTTACTTCAGAATTAAACTTATATCCTGATCCTAATGTGTAAGACCTTTAATTGACCCAGGTTTTATTTATGAGCACTCTGCCTCCCACAGCTGCTGCCACCCTGGAACAGCTGCTCTCCGCATGGACAGTGCAGCTGGAGGAATGCACTCTCTGCTTATCAAGTATTTGGGGAAAAAAATGTAGAGTGGTCTGAGTTATGGGAGTCTATTCCTGAGGAAATTGGATTGAACCCAATCCTCAGCACAGAGCATGAAATATGAGAGACATCTGTTCAATAAAAGTTTTCTTCCTGGTGAAGATACTTGTGTAATATGTGCTGCCTGCAGAACAAAAGGAATGTCTCTCTTGTGCTTGCTGTGATCGTGGTTTGGCACTTAAATGCCAAGGCAGCACGAGGTTTAGAAATGTCAACTAGCCTGAAATGTTAGAATTGATAGTCTTTTAAGTTTTACCCACACGTTAAGCCAGAGTGGGCATCTTGGTCTCAACTCCTATTCATATATATGCTTTATGAATTTATCTTCAGCTAATGAAAACGAGGCTTTTAATAGCTCCTTGAATTAGACCTACTTTTTAAGATGCCTTGCTAGAATTTTAAAATGACGGAGTACATTTTACTTTATTTTTTTCTAAGAAATTCAGTCTTTTTTTTTATCTTGAGGTTATTTCAGATCTTAAGCAAATACATTGAAGTGATGACTTAATGCTGGCTGGCTCTTTATTCAGGTCTTTAATGCTTTGACCTAAACCTAACGTTTGGATTTCTTCTTTTGGTTGAGAGATGAAAGAAAAGTTTATATATACAAAAACAAAAAGTTTACATATATATAAAAGCAGTTTTTAGAAGATATTTGCCGTGCCAATTTTTCTTAATTGCTCATTGGCTCTTGCACATCCTTTCTCTGATGCATGCTTGGCCAATTTGCTGAGTATGTGTTTTAATCTTCCTGCTTTCTTTTAACCATTTTCCCTTCCACGTGCTGAAGCTTGTTCTCTCAACATCTCTCGGGATTCCCCTGCCCTGAATAAGATCCTGTGATACTTTTTTTCTTTCTTTTTTATTTTTTTAAATATTCTTTTCCCAAACTTGTAGATTTTCCCTATGTTTCTAGCAATACACGTAGCAATCACCCTCATCTTTTTTACACAGCTTCTTTTTCACAGATCTTTGGAGTGGGATTTTGTTTGTCTTTTTAAATGTACTTAATTGCTTTAGTGTTCCTCCTTGTTTCATGCCCTAGAAGGATGTTGTCTGGAGCCTTCTGTAGTGAATGGCAGCAGTCCTGTGGTGGGGGAGGGTTGGGTGGGGAAGATGAGTAGATGGCTGTAAAATCTTGAGTCTGATTAAAAAGCCTTCACGCTATTTATCCCATGACAAAACACACTTCTGAAGCTGAAGGATGGTTTTTCTTTTTGTTGTTCTAGAGGAATGACATTGCCATGGCAATTACAAAGTTTGATCAGTTTGACTTTCTTATTGATATCGTTCCCAGAGATGAACTGAAGCCCCCGAAGCGGCAGGTGAGACGGAACGGTTGTCCTGATGTCTGTCCTTCCCTGGTGGGATGGCACTCTCTAATTGACAGAGTTGATTAACAAGTACAGAATCTCAGGTCTAAGCACGATGTTTGTGCCTCTTCTTGCGGATATTTATCCACAGTAGTTTTCAGATTCCTAAGTGGTTTTGATGGAAGTAGAGCTTGGGGGGAGTTTTAGAGAAGTCTGACTTGGGTGTTTACTGAAGTGACAAAACCATTGCTGGATAGCTCTGTAAACAAATGTTGCCAATATTCAAAAAAAACAATAATAACATTTAAAAATGTGCTGAGTCCGCATCCTTTGGCTGTTGTAAGGGGAGAACCACAGCTCTGCCTAGCAGTACCACCTCCTGCATCCTTTGGGGCAGTCATTGCTGCTGTAAACATCCTTGACTGGAAGCTGTGAGGTGCCCGAAGGAGCTTTCAGTCGGATGTTTACAGCGGCAGGCTGCTGCGGTCAGCGGGCACGCGGCTCCTTGGGACGTTGGCAGCCTCCTGTGTTGCCCCCCTGTCTGAGACAGTGCTCACCTGGGGGTGAGGTGGGGCTGAAGCTCAGTCCTGCTGCTTCAGCTGCACCAAGGCACAGGTCCTGCACTCTCATAGCACTGTTTCCATGCTTTCTTCAGCTGATTTTCAGGTAGTTCTGGAGGTTTGCAGTGCCTTAGTCTTCGAAACACCCAGGATGGTCCTTAAAATATCTTCTCCCGAGTGCTACTGGAGAGTACAGTGGGAGGAATACTGCAAGATAACTTTCTGGCAAGTGTTTGACTTGGAAGCTGTTCTTTGACGTGTTTATTGTGTTCCTGTATAAATCAGGTTAACATGCACAAACACCTGCTTGGAGTGCAGACAGCGGTCCTGTTGTAGATCTGGATTTTGGAGGTTGCTGGTGACTTTTAGTCCTGAAATCACAGAACCACAGAATGGTTTGAGTTGGAAGGGACCTCTCCAGGCCATCTGGTCCCACTCCCTGCAATGCACAGGGACACCCACAGCTCCATCAGGTGCTCAGAGCCCCCCACCCTGCCCTGGAGTGATGGGCACCCACCACCTCTCTGGGCACTGTGTGGTGCTGCACCACTTTTAGCATAAATAACTTTGCTCTTATACCCAACCTAAATCTCCCCTCTTTTACTTCGAAACCATTTCTCCTTGTCCTATCACAGCAGACCCTGCTAAATCCTCATGGTTCTACTGAAGTGACTGCAGTGGGAGGCTGTCTGCTTCTGGTTTGAAACAGAGATCTGTCTCTCCCTGAAATACTCTGTGAACACAGCTGAACCACTGGGAGTACTGCTCAGGGCAGGAGAAGTTGGATGGAGAAATAGCTGCCTGGTAACAACGTAGGTTAGGACTTCTCAGTGGAAAATATTCCTCTTATTCCACGGTGCTGAAAAGGAGCTGCCTATAGGCTGACAGCCCGCGCTTTTTGGCTGTGGGTGCAATCTGTATTTTATCTCTACCACGGAAAGCACTGTTTGACAAGTTGGTTTTGGTTACGTGGAAGAGCTGGGAATGAAACCACGACTGTTTTGTTGCTCGGGTAACTGAAGCTATGGCTCGAAAATAAAAGATGTCAAACGACGCGATGTAACCCGCTACAAGCACATTTGTATTGGAAGTCATTTTTGCATGTAGAAAAGAAAACTTCAACCCAGGATAGATACTGATGCCCTCAACTGAGGGTTCAGCTAGGAACCAAGAGCTGGAGTGCTCCAGAAACAGCATAGCTAAGGACTGGGCTTTACACTCCAGCTCTTCTCCGTGTGCAGCTTTATGACTGGCTGGAGAAGGGTCCTGGTGAATATATACTAAATTTATTATTAATCCCTCCTCTGGAGGATTTGATGAAGGGAGTAGGAATTAATTGGTGCTCTACTGTGTGTAGGAAGTGCTGTAAGTGTTTGCTTGCAGTAGCTGCAGACCTGTGGGACGGTGCTGCTGTTTGCTCTGAGCCAGGCCCAGAAGTCTCTTTGTGATGGCAGCCAACTCTGAGCAGCGTAACCTTTGGGGTTACAACCTTTGGGGTGCAATTTTCTGGGAGGCTGTTTTGAAACGTCCCATTAACAAATGCTTTGTTCAGTGGCTGTCCCTCTGAGACTGGCATCTAAGGGAAAGGGCTCCCTTGCTCAAGCCTGATGCCCAGCTGGACAACACACCCGTTGTGCTTAATGGAAGTTCTTTTTCTGTCCAGTTGGATGCACTGCAGGTAAGCCATCAGCAGCCTCTTCTAAGGCCAGGGAGCAGAGCAGACCTGTGTGCCTCGGACCCTACCATGCTGTAGCACGTGTAAACATCCTACACTCTCAGCTGTGAACTCGAGGTGGCTGGGAGAGGATTGTTTACGCCTTCTGCCATGGAGTGAACATCGGGTGAGCTGCTCCTCTGCCAGGTGCAGGATCTGACCGCCCCTGGGGAGCTCAAGGGTTTTGGTTCTTGAGTGTTAACTGCTTGCCTTAATCTCCCCAAATCCACTTCTTTGCCTAAGGTATCTTTAATCATAAGGTGCTTTTCTCTCCCAAAGAACCTGAGATAAAACTAAGCGGCAGTATCACAGCCAGTGCTCCTGACAGTGAGCTAGAGCAGAGACTTCTGTTCCTTTATGCTCTTGAGATATTCCTGCTACCCGCAGAATCAGGCTAATGATCAAGATGAAGTTGTTGTTATTCTGGAAAAGCTGAATTTAAATAAATAAAGGCTGCAGTATGCATCCAGTGCACGGCTTCTGTTCCCAGGGGTTTTACATCAGGGCTAGATTAAGATTTGTGTTGGACACGTGGGCTAAGAAGAGGGCTTTGTGGGCAGCTGAGGCTTTGCAAGTCTTCCTGGTGCATTTGCAATCCGTTCAGCATTGAGATAACAGGCAGCGGTGGAGTTTGCTGCTGAGGGGTTGTGTGCTTTTCAGCTATGGTAATTCTGTGCATTTGCTTCTCATCATGAAATTGGTGCCTACATTATTATACGTAGGATATCGGAATTGGTTTAGATTTCCATATTGCTGAATAAATGGGGAAGCCTGGTTTGAGTTAGCATTTCTGGATTACTTGAGTTTATCTGTTACAAACAAGGCATTGAAGATGCCTTCCCATGGAGCATGCTTATGGGGGATACTTCAGCAGGGTCGGGGCGGGCAGTCTGGGGGTTCCCTCCCTGTTCACCTGCTCTTTACCTGTGCTGCAGGAAGAGGTGCGTCAGGCTGTGACCCCAGCCGAGCCCGTCCAGTATTATTTCACCCTTGCTCAGCAGCCTGCTGCAGTGCAGGTCCAGGGGCAGCAGCAAGGACAGCAAACCACGACGTCCACGACCACCATCCAGCCTGGGCAGATCATCATTGCACAGCCACAGCAGGGCCAGGTGAGTGGGGAGCAGAGCTCGGGGTGCTGCAGCCAGGGACACCCCGACTCACCGTGTGTGATGCATGGCAGTGCCCTGTGCTCACTGCTCGGAGCAGTCAGTGCTACAGAAGTGTTTTCCTTTGCAACACAAGGAGAGAGTTAAAACACCGAGTTGTACTGAGCTGCTGAACCAAGTAAAAATAGCATTTTAATTTCTATACTGTAGGTTTCATTGTTTTATGGGAGTGCAGTGTGCTGTTATTCCAGAAGTGATGACAGCCATATGCCAAATTCTGTCTTTGCCACATGTGAGTGAAGCTGTAATGAGTTTGGGGCTCTGTTTCTTCTCTGTTGGTCATGTTACTCTTACTGTGTGGTTTTGTTGGTTTATTTCCTCCTCTCCCTGCCTTTATTAATAGCATATTGAGGTTAGAAAATAAATTTATTTGAAAAAACAACAGACAGCTACTCAAAGAGGCAAGGTGTTTATCGATAGAGAAGTGAGCCCTGCTTTGTTTTTCTTAAGTTCCTTTTCCTTTAGCTGGCATGTATCATGGTGAGGCTACTATGGCACCTCCTGCTTTCTGTCCTGGCAGGAAGCATGTTCCAGTTACTGGACCACTGCTGTCTTCAGAGCTCTGAAATCTCAATTTGAGTCCTTACTGGCATGCGTTTTCTTGAGTATATTTGACATGTGTCATAGGTAACTGGAAAATCAGAAAATAGTGCTCCCACTTCATAGCATTATTATAAAGGAAGCTTACAGGAGCAGCTAGCTTAATAACGAGGATCACATAGGTCCCTTTGTGGGGATGTAAGCCCCAGCAAATAGCAGGGGGTCTCGGGAGCAGCCTGCCTGCTGCTTCCCTGCATCGTGTGGCTGGCTCAGCGCGCCCAGCCCGCCCCGGCCTTACCCCCTGTTCTGAATGCAGACCACCCCTGTGACGATGCAGGTGGGAGAAGGCCAGCAGGTGCAGATTGTGCAGGCCCAGCCGCAAGGACAGAGCCAGCAGGCGCAGAGCGGGACCGGGCAGACCATGCAAGTCATGCAGCAGATCATCACCAACACGGGGGAAATCCAGCAAATCCCGGTAAGAGCTCCTGCCGCTGGAAACAGCCTCGTGAACAAGCTGTCTGCTGGTGTTTTGGCATGAGGCTGTATCTGTATGCTTTTTCAGCTGTAAGAGGAAGTTTGGATTGAGTGGTGTGTTTCCTGCATCAAGGGAGGAAAACGAACCAGGTGTGGCATGAAGGGGGAAATAAATGCAAGCTGTGTAGTGCAGGCTCAGTGCCCACCACCACCACTTCCCTACGAGTGAAACAGTATTATTAGGAAGCAATACATAAAGTACTTCCTGGATAAACCCTAGATCTCCACTACAACACAGTTTCAATAAATTGTAATTAACTGCTGTTGCCTTTACTTGGTTCTGCCTCTGCAATCTGAAGTCATGACCTGGCAGACTGAGTGGAAGAGGTGCCATCTGTGAATTATTAATACACTTCTGTTAGCAAAAAAATATTTCTACAAAATACTTGGAGCTGGTTGGAGGAATGGCTTTGCAGAAGCAGAAAATATCTCCTCGCTTCCACGTTAACATAAATCTGCTGTGCCTCGAGAATGGGATTTTGGGTACTCAACATCAGAAGTAAATTCTGGTGTGTGTCCTAGGAAAACACATGGGTCAAAAAATGCCTTTTTCCCCCCTGTCTTTGTAGCTTCTAATGACAACAAAGCTGGGTCTTTTGGTTCCCATCTGGAAAACTTCACAGCTCTTACAATAAATAAAATCCATCCAGTTCTGTGTGCTTAACCAGCAACCCGAAGGTCAGCCCAAGTGACCAAGACCAGCACTTCACTTTGTCTTCATTTCTCTTGTTGTGAGGCTTACCCACAGCAGTGGCTGAACTGATCTTTCACCCAGGTCTTGCCTGCCCACATTGGCTGCGCTTCGCTGTCTGTCTGGCAAACGTTTGTGCTTTGACACAGCATCCTGAGAAAAGTTAAGACTGGGGGTCTTGCCAGATTTTTCCAGTTGACTTCCCACTTCTTTTCATCTCTTAAGTCTTCAGCTGACTCCTACTGCTTGGCTGAAGGTGTTGGTCAGAAAGGAAGCTCACTGCTTGTCAAATGCACTGGTTTGCTACAAGCAGCCTTTTTCTTCTTTGTGTTCTGTCTTTCTCTTGCATTCTTTTTTTCTCTTCTTTATGAAGTCTCTCCAAGACACTTGTTCTTAAAGGCATTTTGGATGGAGATGTCTGCCCCTGCCTACATGAATCTGTTACATAATCTGTATTGGGTGCAGCAGCATCCTCCCTCGGTTCAGCAACAGAAGAACAGTTCAGTCTTGTTCTCCAGGTGTCCCTGGTGAATGCTGTAACTCCCTGCAGGAAGGGGACTTGGAGATCAGCAGAGGGCAAGAACTCTTCATAAAGGAGCTGTTGAGGAGGCCGTAGCATTCTGCAGAAGTGCTGTTCTTCACGCAGGTGGATCCTGTTGCATGACCATAAAGCACAGCTGGAGGCTTGGTCGTGAGCATCTGGTTTTGGCCAGGTGTGTTCCTGTACCCTTCTCTTGCCTGGGAGCATTTAAGAGCAGGTGGTCATGGCTGTGTTGCAGGTGTGAGATGGGAGCTGTCAGGAGCCTGAGAGTGCTATCTTTTGTCTTCAGGAGCACTTGGGTCTCTAATGAGTGTAAGACCATAAAGCAGAGTAACTTAAGAGTGGTGTGTTAATGAAGTAATTACAATTCTCACTTCAGTATCTAGGAGAGATGCTGTTTTGGCAGTAATTAGTATGATTCCTCTTAATCTCAGCACACTGAAGAATCGCAGTCTGTGCAGGAGGAACCTCCTTCCCTTTGCTTCCAACAAGTGCAGTACAGCAGAACCTGGAGCTGTGTGCTCACCTGACAGTGCCCCAACCCAGGAAGCAATTCTCTGTGGCTGCCCAGAGTTACAGCCCTTGGGCTGCTCAGTGCTGCTCTCTGTTCTGCTCTCTTTCTGCTGTGCTTTTATTGTTTTTCCCCTAAGTTTCCTTCCTCTCTTGATGCAGTTAGTGCTATCTTCTGGTAGTTCTTTTTTTCACTCTGGTAGCTGTTAGGGTTCAGCTAAGAATCTTTCTTAGCACAAAATTCTGAAGCACAAGACTGGTAGCATCTCTGGTGGTTGTAGGAGTGTTGGGAGGATCTCAGTGGTGTTCTCTGCTGGGTTTCCACATGCTCCTGGTGCTCTGTTCCTCTGCTGGGATTCAGTGTGTTTGCTCTACAACCACAGGTTGCCTGTGGGAAGGCAGCTTTATTATTTTAAAAAAGTGAGCAAAGCTGAAGGAAGGAAATGGAGACATCAATTACATGGTAGTCATTTGCTTGCCCACACTAATTTTGTGTTAGACTTCATCTGTATCTTAGCCTTGCTCTCGCTGGGCTGGCTCCTTGGAGCTCTCTCAGTTCTGGAAGAACGATCTCTCTGCACCAGTTCCATTCTGTGCAGTGGTTAAATCCCAGCAGGAAGCCCCCAGTGTGGAAAGCATGCTCTGCAGGCAGACCTCAGTGCAGAAGCAGATTCCTCTATTGAAATGTTTATGCTCGTGTGGAGTTTATTTGCTCTTGAAATAATATTGGAGCTCTGAGACTCAGCTGGTGAAGTCAGTGGTGTTTGTGTAAATGCCCAGAGCGCGTTCTGGGCGCTGCCAGCCTTTGTCAGTGAATGGTGTTCGAGTCTTCTGTATGTCTTTTCTTTCCCCTTTTTTAAAAAGAGAAAACCTCAGAATACTTTTGTATGTAATTAACCTTAAGGCTGTGAACCTGAACAGTCTGAAGTTAAATAGCAGACAGTGAAACATCCAGTAGCGATGTCCATCACGTGGTGACCTTTGTGCTGCTGCTCAGGTGTGTGTTACCCGCTCGCTGTTCGTATCACAGAAAACTCCAAGTGAGAGCTGGGGGTACCACGATGCCACTGTCTTATATCCCACTCCCCAGGCATCTGACCATGCAGGATCCAGGCTGTAGGAAATACATTGGGATGTGAAACACAGAGCACTGACACGCCAAGTGTTGGCCTTTGCCAGGTGGGGATGAGATGCATTTAGGGGTTCCAGACACTGTCTTGCAATATCCCTGGGTTTTGTCATCCGTTGTCTTCATTTATTTGAAATTTTCCTGTATTTTCTTGTGTATTTTTGGCAGGGTGTAATGGGAGTGTCATTACATGCAGCTAGCTCGTAAGAGTTTCCTTTATATGAAATGAGACATCGAAGCAGTGACTCCATTCTCGTGGCGATAAAGAAAAATAAGTGTTCTTGACGCTCTCTGACATGTAGCAATTAATATGCTTTAGCTACTAACTGACCACTCCCGTTCTGGAGAAAGAAGTGATGTTGGGCTTCTTCGGGGTTTTACTTCAAGAACCTGGAGGAGTTCTGTGGACCTCGCTCTTGCTTTGGCAGGGTCTGGGCTAGTTCCTCATCTCCACCGGTAATCAGCGGAAGCTTCCCAGTGTCACTATTCCTCTGGCTTCTGTTGTGGAAACGAGAAGGCAAGTTTGTGTGTTTCAGGTTACACAGTTACCTGTTTAATTTTCTTTCCCTGCCCCCTCCGCTTGTCTCCAGGTTCAGTTGAATGCTGGCCAGCTGCAGTATATCCGCTTAGCCCAACCTGTGTCAGGCACCCAGGTAGTCCAGGGGCAGATCCAGACGCTTGCAACCAATGCACAGCAGGTACGCACTCTAACAGCAGGGCTGACATTAACTGTTAAGTGTTGTTCCCTAGCTCCTGAAAACTGCAAATTCCAGTTGAATTTACCAACTCTTGGGCTAGGATTCCTGCGTTTCTTTTCTTCCTGTTACCTTCATCAGAATAATTAAGCAAGGAGCATAGCGGAAGTTTCCTTTACCTATCCGTGAAAGCTGCATGCGTGTGTGTGTGTGTCTGTGTAAAGCTCGTGCTGCTTCTGAGCTGATTGCAGGTAAAACTTTGGTCCATCAGCCTTCTCTTTACTTCTGCTCCTTCTGGCTGGGTGAGGGAGGAGCAGCAGCAGCGCGAGCTCTCAGGAAAGCTGTTGCGGTGAAGCATCAAGGCCAGCGTTGCTGCCAGCAGCTCGTCTCGTGGTCTTGAGGCTGCTCATTAAGGGATTCTTCTCTGCCTTCAGAGGATAGCAGGGCTGCTGCTTTTCCGTGATCCTGGAGGCCACATTCTCCTTGTGAAAACCAGAGGACACGCTTGTGTTTGGTTTGGGACACCTGAATCCCGTGTCCTTTGTTCCTGACTTGCAGTCAGCCGGGCTGGCCGCATCCAGACGTGTCTTACCACGTGGCGGGGTGATGAAGTTCGGAAGAGCCTAAAAGCTCTTGAAAGGCTGCAGCAGAACGTTGTTAGTGGGGTTCTGACCTCTCCAAAGCGCTGTCACTGATGGTCCTTCTCTTCCCCTTGCAGATAACGCAGACAGAAGTCCAACAAGGACAGCAGCAGTTCAGCCAGTTCACAGATGGACAGGTGAGAACTCGGAGTTGGTTGGTGCCACATCCCTTGGAAGTCAAAGCTAAAAAGATCGTCTTAAAGTCTGTGTGTTCTGGCAAATCAGCTCTTCCAGATGAAACATTGCCACTGCTACCAAATGCTAATCAGAAGCAAAAGAAGTGGATCTTGTGCCACTCTTAACTCGGGTGGATTCTCCACGTTCTGCTGCATTTGCTTCAAATCAATCCAGTCCCTCCCAGTCTCTGTGGGATCCATTTTAAACATAACTTAAGAACAAAGGCCTTGACGTGTAGCTGTTCAGTAAGTAGCGTGAGCTCAGTCTGGGCATCAGAAGTTCACAGAGTGACTTCATGATGTAGCAACAAGTGTCTGTTTGTCTATAAATGTCAGATAGTGACAATCTGCGGTCTGGTGTCTGGGGCAGATACTACTCAGAGCAGAGAGCTGCTGTTGCCACCACCACGAAATGGGGGGGTTCCTGCACAGCTGGGAGGGAGGTGGTGCTGAGAACTGACGGGCCTTTCTTTTCCCCTGCCAGCAGCTTTACCAGATCCAACAAGTGACCATGCCTGCAGGCCAGGACATCAGCCAGCCCATGTTCATTCAGTCCACCAACCAAACCTCGGATGGCCAAGCCACACAAGTGACAGGGGACTGAGCGGGCGTTGTCTCTCTGTGTGGAAACAAACACGTGCCAGCTTGACATTTGCCATCCCAGCCTGGTCTGATGAATACGTCTGCTTCTGTCTGTCTGTATTGATATTAAGCCTATAGCAGGCTGCAGTCTCTGGTGCATTGTACACCTTCCTCTGGTGGGTGTGAGAGAATATCCAGCAGACACTGACAGGAATGCAAGATTTTTATTTTTAGAAGTCAGTGTCTCAGTGTATTCGGCTGCTTGTTGGAACCCCCTAAAACCGAAGAGAACCAATGGAAAGGGATTGGCAGCATCTCATTGAACAACGTGTGAAACGTTTTTATCTAGTGAAATAATTAAAGGGTACTGCTTCTGGTTTGTTGTAAGAGCTTTATTCCTGGTATTCTGTTTGTATTTTTCTCTGAATAGAGCTAGGTTCGGTCCTACCATCTCAGTGGTCTGTTACGGGTGGGAGGGGGCAGTGTGTGTGTGTTAGGTTTTCCTCTCCTGCCTCCTTTTTTGGTAAGCTGGAGCATTGGATGTATGCAGCTAGGGGGCAGGGAGTAGGGGAAGAATAATTAAAGTGGAAACAAAAACATTCCTTGTATTATGACTGTATTTTTTTTTTTTTTCGAAGGGCAAACGATTCTTGAATTTGGCCTGGTTTATTCCAGAAACACTGATGGAAATCTGGACAAACCCCAGCCCCGCTGTTAGCTGTTGTACTAGCTTCAGTCCATGCATGTCATACGAGCTTCCTCAAACAAAATAAATTTCCTTTGTAAGATGATGTGTGCCCCTTTCTTTGAGGAGCAATGCCCAGCAGCAGCGGGCCGAGCAGGGAGCTCCCTGCAGCCTCGGTGGCAGCAGAAGCAGCGAGGAGGAGTTGGGGGCAGGAGGGAGCACGCTGCAGGGATGCTGGCAGCAGTAGGGCCAGGCTTAGGGCTTGGCTAAAACATGGCTGAGGTTTTGCAACTCATCATCTTTGTGGCCGACATTGAGCGATTTGACACACTTGGCACTGCATCCAGGAGGGGCTCCGTGGCTTTGTGCCTTGGCAGAGCTGTGACAGCACGAGGGACAGTGCCAGTGCCGGCTGCTGTTCAGCTTTGCTGGCAGAAGGAGCGGGTGGAGCCGTGGGTTTGCAGCGGGGTGCTGCTGGCTGGCGGTAACGTGGTGCCTGGGGATGGTTTGGGGGCCTGGGTGGGACCTGCAGGGGGAAGGAGCTGCTTCTGGGGGAAGCAAACCCAGCGTGGAGCAGAGCATCTGTGTGCTGAAAGGATGAAACTGGGGGCAAAAGTGTGCTGGGTGAAAGCTCTGTGTGGGGGGAGCGGCCACGAGAGGGCACCCACGGGCGCCTGCAGCTGGGGCTGAGTGCTCCCAGTCCCCAGCTGAGCCCTCCCCAGCCCCGAGCTCCCCCAGCAAAGCAACCTGCGCCAGCAGCAGGGAGGGCAGCAGAGCTGGCTCTGGGGCAGGCCCCTGCCCTGCAGTGGGAGCTGCACGCTGGGCTCTGCTGAAGGAGAGCTCTTTCCCCAGAGCACTGATCTGCGTTGCTGGAAAGAGTTCGAATTTGAAGGTGAAAATGCTGAAAGGACAGAAATTGGGTGTGAGATGCTGCTGGAAGGAGAGCAGCTGGCAGCGGGAGCCCCTGCCGGTAAGGGCAGGGATGCGGCGTGGTCCCCAGGGCGGCCTGGAGTCTGATCTCAGCCGGGGGTGGGAGAACTTGTCCTGGGCAGGTAGTGCCGAAGCTGGGAACGTTAATACTGAGCTCACAACTGAGATAACACGGCATCTGTGCTCCCCGAGGTGCCCTCGCTGGCTGCAGCCAGAGCCGTGTTCTGGAGATGGCTGCGGTCGTCGGCTGCCGCAGCTCCTGTGAAGCTCGGGCATCAACAGGAGCCAGGGCTCCCGTATGGGGCTGCGTGTGTTCCCCTGATCCCGCTGCTCCCCTGCAGCTGCTCGGAGATGCTTTGGGACCCGTTTCAATCGGCGCATTAAGGCCCCGTCCCTGGGGAAGGGAGAAAGCACCGCGGGCTGGAAGAGCCCCTGGCTGCTGGTGCTGTGCCTGCTGGGGGGCACAGAGGTGCAGGAGGTGCTCAGCAGCCCCAACAGAATTTAAGCACGGCGTGGGGTCGGGGTCTGTCTCCCCGGGGCAGGAGCTGTTTTGGAGCAGCACTCTCCTCCCCGGGAGCTGTTCCTGCGTCTCCTCGGGGGGATGAGCTCAGCACAACCGCGGTGCGGGCGAGCGCAGGCGGCTGACGCTTGGGGAAAGCTCCAGCTTGCTGCTGCCGGCTGCCCTGCCCCGAGGAGAACACGCAGTGAAGGTCACGCTGCTGCCAGGGGGACGAGGGAACAGAGCTGGGTGAAGCTGCCCCGCGTGGCACCCCACGGGACCACCACCCACAGTGGGAAACCAGAGGGGCTGGAGCATCCCGAAGGTGCCCTGAGCACATCTGCGTCCTTCCAAGGTGCTCGTGTTCCAGCTCTTCCCCACTGAGAGCCACGGGCAGTCAGGGACCTCACCTGGGAGGCTCAGAGCTCTGCTGCCACCGCTCCAGGACGCTCTGCAGGGACCCAGCGCTGCGGGATGCAGTCATGAGCTGCCCTGGGGCTGTGCTGGGGGAGCACCGGAGGTGATGCGGGTCCAGAGCTCTCCTGAAGCCCTCGCCCTGGAGCTGGAGTGGGGCAAAGCAGCCACCCTCCATCCCCCGGTGGCAGCAGGGCTCAGCCTCCTGTTTGCTGTGTGAGCTCCCAGCCAGGAGCTCACTGCCCTGGGCTGAGGCCAAGCCTCCGGCAGACACAGGTGCTCCCCAGCTCCATGCTGCTCCGGGCTGTCCCCAGTGCTTACTCAGCTCCCGGGGTACAGCCAGCCCTGGGTGCCCCAGCTCCAGGTCCCTGAGCACAGCACATGCACAGAGCGCTGCTCGCACCCTCCCCTCCCCGATAGCAGCCCCTGTGCTGCCCCGGGACGCCCCAGCACCCTCCATTGAGGGCACCAGCCTGGGGCTTTGCTCCGGCCCCATCACAGCTTCCCCAGCCCCGTCCTGCCTGTCCCCTCCCCAGGCAGCAGCTCCGCATACCAACGCTGCAAAACTTACTGGAAATCTGGAGATGCAAATCCTCGCCTCCCATCCGTGCCAGGAATTTGAGCTGCAATCCCAAGAGGGCAGCAGGCTCCAGGCACGCCGCTCCTCGCCGTCGGAAATGTTCTTTAAAGTTACATCGGGGGCCAGAACGGAGGAGGCGAGAGGCTCTGCGGGGTGGCCAGAGGTAAAGCCTGCCCAAAACCTGGGCTGGTTCTGGTGCATGGGCTGTGCCCCATTGCTTCATCCCCAAACCTCCCAGCTCCAGCGGTTGATGGAGATGCTTGGGATCCATCCAGCTCCCAGCGCAGGATCTGCCCCTTCCCTGAGCGCAGCTCTGCAGGGAGCGTTGCAAAGTCCCCCTCACCCCCAGGTGATGCTCTGGGTCCACGGTGCAGGAGTGGAACTGTCGTGGGGCCAAGAGGTGACAGTTCCTGGGCAGCTGCTGGGTCGTGGTAGCGCTCCTTCCCCGCTAATTTATTAGCAGCTTGCTGCGTCCAACAAACAATTTAGAGAAGTGACGTCTGTGTTTAAAAAAAAAAAAAAATCAGTAGTTCTTTGCTTCCAAACAGAGCTCTCCCGATGCTTCCCTTGCAAGTCCGGGACATCAGCCCGGATATTCCCAACCCAGCTGCAAAGCAGCAGCGGGAATAAACGAAACAATTCCCACCTCCCCAGACCCTCTTGAGCAGCTCCACTCCCCAGCCCGAGTCCTTTCAGGTCACCTTAACTCTGCCCAGAGGCGTCAATCAATCGCTGGGTGAAAGCCACACCGGGATGCACAGCACCGCGCTGCTCCCAGGGCGGGTGGGGAAGGTCAGGGTGCTCCCCTGGCATCGGGGGGAGGTGATGGGGTCCCCCTGGGGAGCACTGGGGGGGCTGCAGGGAGCTGGAGGTGCAGGAGGACGGCTGCTGCGGTGCTGGGGAGCACGGTGGGTGCAGCTTGTTGTCTTGCTGTGCTGGGGTTTGTACCTGGGTGGGGGCAGGCTGGCTGCTGGGGGTGGGTTTGGCCAGCGCCGTGCCCAAAGAAATAAAATGGTCAATTTATTGTGCGCGTTTCCTGACACCTACCAAACCCCGCAGAGCTCACCAGGGCCCGTGCTGCTGCCAGGATCTCCAGCAACAGCGTTAAATAATTCACTGCCCCTAGCTGTAAGCTGCACTGCTCTCCTGGGGCACCAAGGGTGGGGGGAAATGGCTTTGGTACAGCAGCATGCAGGGGGTCTGCTAGGGGGACGTTATGTGGGGAGGGGGGAATAAGGTGACAGAGCAAAGTTCTGGGGGTGTTGGTGGCTCTGGAGCACAGGAGGGGAGCGGGGATGCTGGTGAGGGCTGTGCGTGCCCGGGATGCTCCGTGCCCAGCGGAGCGGTGCTGCTTGGTGCAGAGGTGCTGCAAGGTGGGTGCTGCGTACAGCGTGGGGTGGGGAGCTCGCTGCTGGGATGCTCCACACCTGGTGGGGTGGGGTGCTCCATAGCTGGCATGGGATGCTCCCTCCTGGGATGCTCCTCACCCCAAGACTTGGGATGCTCCACACCCGGTGGTTTGGGATGCTCATTCCTGGGATGCTCCATGCCCGGTGGCATGGGATGCTCGCTCCAGGATGCTCCTCACCCCATGATTTGGGATGCTCACTCTGGGATGCCCCTCACCCCACGCCGTGTGATGCTCGCTCCAGGATGCTCCCGCCCCGTGCCCATGCTGCTCCCGGCCCGCTGTGGGGGGCAGCAGGATGCCCCCAGC
>WBMW01002525.1:179313-190999 GCA_013396635.1 Penelope pileata | reverse complement strand
GGGGGGGGGGGGCAGGACTGGCAGGAGGTTGGGGGTCCCCCAGGGTCCCCAGCACCCAGTGCAGGAAACCTGCACACCCAAATCTGGGTAACGCAAAGCCCCAGAGCCACCCCTGCGAGGGGCAGTGCTGGGCAGGGAGCACCGCGGGGACATTGGCCGTGCTGCCTGCACAGGGCACAAGGGACATGGCCACAGGGGACCGGGTCTGTGGGACAGCTGGGGATGAGCCCCAGGCTGGGCTGAGCCCTCCCGCACTCATCACAGCCATGCTCATCCCGTCACCACGAGAGCTGCGCTGGCACCAGCAACCCCGAGGTGCAGAGCGCCCGGGGGTGCCGTCCCCAGCCCCACAGTGTGTCCCCCCCCCGCCGTGCCCTACTTTCCCTCTCTCCTGCCACAGCGGCGAGCACCGTGCTAACAAATTGCAGCTGGCAGGCTGTGGGCATCTGTCTCCAGCATCACGCGGGAGCAGATCGATACCTGCGCCAGCAAAGCGATCCCATGGCCAGAGGGGCTCTGCACGGGGGGGCCCCGCTCTGAGCACCCGGTGCCACCAGGAGCACTGGGACAGCCCAGCCCCCAGCATCGCCCCCCAGCATGGCCCCGTCCCCGCGCCCCAACTCACGTCCTGGAGTAGTCCCAGGTGACACACTGCGGGTGGGACGTGCCCTGCAGACAGACGGACAGACGGGCGGGTGGGCAGCACGCTCCCAGCCCCAGGGGGTGCTCAGCCCCCGGGGTGTGCCCATCTCCATGGCGGTGACAAGGGGACACTCACGTTGATGATGTGGGAGAGCTCCACCAGGACGAGGGGCTCCGCGGGTCTGGTCGGAGGGCGCACCGTCACCATCAGCACTTTGGAGGTGACGGCCAGCGGGGTCCTGCGGGGGGGAGGAGTGGCTGTGGCGGGGCTGGGGCACGGCGTGGGGCAGCGGGCGGCCCCACTCACCTGGGGGGGGGCAGGATGAGCCCCAGCGTGCGGTACAGCACGGCCCCGATGACAAAGTGGGACGACTCATCCAGCTCTGCGGAGAGAGAGGGGATGGAGAGCGGTGCTGCGGTGCAGGAGCGGAGCCAGCGCCCGGCACACGCGGAGCACACCCTGCACACGTGCACCCAGCGAGCACCCAGCTGCTCAGACACACAGGGGAACACGCACCCCTCCAACACACAGGGACACGCAGCACGTGGGCCTGCAGGATGCCACCTGCACGCTCATGCGTGCATGCACACGCATGCACACTGCCAGACGTGCACGCTCACACGTGTGTGCTCAGGCACAGCCCCATACGAGCTCACACGTGTGCACACTCACACAGCTGTGCAGACACACACCCCCTGGACGTGCATGCTCACGGTCACACACAGGCACACTCACAACACCCCAGGTGCACACTCACATGCATGCACCCACACGTGCACAGCCCGAAGCGCACGCTCCCACACATGCACACACACCCGTGTGCACACACTCCCACGTGTGCATGGTCCCAGGTGAACGCTCTCAGACCTGCACATTCACCCTTGTACACACACACGTGCACACACAGAACCCCAGGTGCATGCTCACACATGTGCATGCTCCCAGGTGTGCACAGCCCCAGGTGCAGGCTCCCACACCTGCACGCTCACCCATGCACACACCTGTGCACGCTCACCCGTGCACACACATGCCCAGCCCCCTTCCCCCAGCCCCATACCGGCGGAGGCGAGGCTCAGCACCTCCCTGGGGATGAACAGTTTGTCCTCGGAGCTGCGGGCCCAGTCCTTCATGCCCCGCCGGCCCTTCATGGGGAAGTTGATGTCGCTGGAGACGGCGGAGACGGGCTCCCGCTGGATGCTGATCACTGCCGGGCACAGCAGGTGTCACCGCCGCGTCCCCGTGCCCACGTCCCCGTGTCCCCGCCGCTCACCCAGGTTGTCGGTGACGATGAGTGAGCTCTGGAACGCCTTCAGCGCGTCCCCCACCAGGTGGATGAAGTCCTCCACCACCTTCATCAGGTGCACGGAGCCCGGCGAGACCTGCGGGATGGGGAGCGGCTCAGGATGTGCCTCCACCATGGGGACACCGTGAGGACACCGTGGGGATGGGGACACCATGGCCACCCTGCCCACCTGCTGAGCATCCTCCCACTTGTCCCGGTTCTCCGCATCCACCATGTAGCTCACCACCTGGAAGAAGCGCTGCGGGGACAAGGCTCAGACTGGGGACTGCCACCACCTCCCCGGGGCGTCCCACGCAGCCCCAGCCCCATACCTGCACGTCCTCAGAGGAGGGGACGTAGGTGGCCCTCTTGAAGGTGTCGGTGACGTTGCGCAGGATCTCCACAGAGAAGAGCAGGTCCCCGCTGTAGTAGGTCTTGCGGGCCATGAGCTCCAGCAGGCTGCGCACCACCTGCGACATGCCCTCGCCCGCCAGCACCCGCTGCCCCTTGGCCAGGTGCTCCCGCAGCTGCAACGGGGGGGGACAGCGGTGTCACCCAGCACCGTGCCCCCCATCCCTCACTGTGCCCAGAGCTGGGGACACCGCAGAGCTAATCACGCTCATTAGGGAAGCAGAGGGAAATGAGGGCTCGGGGTGGCCTTCCCATCTGGGGGTCCCTTCTAGCTGCAGGATGGTGACCTCCTTCCCTGCCCTGCCTCAGTTTCCCCATGTGATGCTGTGAAATAACCACCCCAAGCAGCAGAGGGATGACAGGGGAGTCCCTGCCCTGCATGGGGACAGGGGACAGGGGCTGGGGACCCGTGGGGACGTGCACCTACTGAGAGGTGTAAGTATCGGTACTCGTGGGAGATGCAGCGGGCGAAGCTGGGCACACCCCAGTACGCGACCCCGTGGGGGCTCAGCAGGCACCGGCGGCTGGCGGACCCTGCGGGGACAGACAGGGGCTGGGGGCTCCGTGCCTGCACCCCCGGGGCCTGGGGGGAGGGGGCTCACCCCATGCCCCTCACCTGTGGCGTTGGGGGGACACTTGTTGTAGATGACGTCCCCAGCAGCGGTTTTCTTCCAGGTCATCAGCATGACGTACTCGTCCTTGCACATCTCGTGGTAGGCTGTGGGGAGAGGGGGGGGTCAGACGCAGCCCCCCACCCCGTGGGTGGGCGCCGGGGGCTGCCCCGTACCTGGGCACTTCTTCTCGTTGCAGGTCTTCACCTCCTCGCCCGTGCCCTCGCAGGGGTAGCCCTGCACGCCGGTGCCCTCGCACATGCGGAAGCGGCGCTGCCAGCCCGTGTCGCAGGTCTTGGAGCAGAGGCTCCAGTGGTTCCAGGGGCCCCACCTGCTGTCGGCTGTGGGGACAGGGACGCCGTGGGGACCCGGCCTGCTGAGCAGGGCTAATGACACCCAGTGCCACACGGGGATGGGGCAGGGCTGGGGGCTCTCATGGTGGCTGCCCGCTGTGCTGCGGATCAAAACTCCGCAGGGTATTAAATCCTGAGATCAATAATGCAAATCTCTTTCCAACGTGACAAATGTCCCCACGCAGCGGGCACGCTGCTCCCGTGCCCGAGGGCATCCCAGCACCCTGCAGCCCCACGGTGTCCATAGGCAGCACATGCCTGTCTGTTTGCCTGCAGCTGATGCAGGGATGAAGGCCAGGAGGACAGAGTGCATCCTCTGGCACGGCAGGAGGACAGGGTGCACCCCTCCGTCTGTGTCCCCACTCCTGAGCCCCAGAACCCAGAGGTGGCACAGGGCTCAGCCCCGCCACACTGCCCCATGCACCAGGACTGCAGGCACCGAGGGGACCCTGCAGCCCCAGCACGGTGCAGGGAGCCAGGAGGGGTGCACAGCACAGGGGGGGTGCACAGCACAGGGGGGGTGCACAGCACAGGGGGGTGCACATCATCTCCTCCAGCCAGGATGCGAATGGAGGGAGCAACCAGCATGAAGTGGGCGGTTGCTGGTCCCCAGCATCACGCTCTGGTTCTGCTCCCCGTGCACCCACACCCACAACGGTGACACCGCAGCGTGTCAGCAGCATCACGTCACCAACAATGACACCACAGTGTGCCACCAGCCTCGTGTCACCAGCGGTGACACTGCACCGTGCCAGCAGCCACGCATCACCAACGGTGACACCGCAGCGTGCCAGCAGCATCACGTCACCGCCGGTGACACCACAGCAGCTTTAAGGCAGAGTCACAGCGCATCCCCCCCATGTCCCCCCCAGCGCGTGGAGCCTTACTGGGACACATGGGGTTGGAGCACTCGCGGGCATCGGCGTGGGCCCCCCGGCACTCTGCCCAGCCGTGGGCCGAGACGCTGCACTTGCGCGTGCGCTGCTGGGTGCCGTTGGCGCAGGTGACGGAGCAGCGGCTCCAGGCTCCCCACTCCAGCCACTGCCCTTCCACTGCAGGGACAAGGGAGAGAAATGGGGTCAGCGCCTGCCTGCCACCAGCCCCGGCTCCCCGCCGCCCGCACCGCGCTCTCTGTGCAACGGGTCCAGCCTGCTGCTGTGCCAGCCCCTCCAGCCAGCAGCTGTGCCCCAGGCGGGTCCGGTCCCCTCCCCAGTCCCTGCCCCCGCAGTGCTGTTCCTGCAGCACGGCGATGCCCTGTTGCGTGCACACACACGCATTGCTCCACACCAAACCCACAGGCAACGCTGCAGGGATTGGGGCTGCAGGGAAGGAGATGCTGAGAGCTTCCATCACTCCAAGTGGCAAAAGCCACACGAAGTGGGGACACGTCCCCTGCGCACCCCATGCTCCTCCTGCCCCAGCGCATCTCCATCCTCGCAGGATGTCCCCATGTCCCCAGTGCAGCACCCAAGCAAACGGGAAGGGGTGGCACCAGCACTGCCACCCGCGCGCCATCAGATCCCTTCGCTGCCTCCAGCACCTCCCCAGTGCCCTGCGATGTCCCTGTGCCACCCCAGGTGCCAGCACACCCCGGGGTTGGCCCGTTGTGCCCATGGTGGGGGCTCCTGGCCCCGCAGAGCTGTCTGTCCACAGGGACAGGAGGGTGGACCCTGTGCTACTGTGTCACTGTGTCACTGTGTCACTGTACCCTGCATCCCTGGGCTGCCCCACGTCCCCGTGGTGGCACCGCCTGTCCCTCGCACTGCTGCAGCCCCTGCGTGGGAGCAGAGCCCTCGCCCTCAGCTCCAGGCTGTTCCCAGTTGCCCCAGAGCTGGGGGCACGGCCGGGCAGGGGGGGGCAGGGGAGGGGAGCGGTACTGACCCGGGCAGGTCGCGATACTGCAGGGCTTGGCCTGCAGCTCGGGGCCCTCGCAGGCTTTCCCTCCGTGCCGCGGGGCCACGCACCGCCGCGTCCTGGTCCTGGCCCCTCGCCCGCAGGTCACCGAGCACAGGCTCCACGGGGACCACTCCTCCCACACGCCGTGAACTGCAACACAGCACAGGGCCCCGGGGGCTGCAGCCTCCCTAAGCCTCCTCCTCCTCCTCCTCCTCCTCCTGGCACCAGGGGGTCCTGGGCATCGCAGACCCCTCCTGCCTGAGGCCACTGCTCTGCAGCAAAACTGATCATGGCCCCACGGAACCAACTGCACCTTCCCCACCTTTGTGCCCTGAAGGCCCCAAGCAGGCACTGGTGATGCTGCCGCTTCCTGCCCGGCTCCAGCCTCCCCTCGGGGTTCCTTTGGCCCTGGCACAGCCTCCCTCAGCCTGGCATCGAAACAGCGTGCACAGCCCCTGCACCCACTGCGCTTACACAAGCTCAGCCCATCGGGAAGCAGCCAGGGAGCATGCAGCTCCCATGCATCCCAAGGGATGCTCTGTGAGCGGAGATGGCTCAGCACTCCCATCACCGTGGTACCCATCCTCAGGGATGCTCTGTGAGCGGAGATGGCTCAGCATTCCCAGCATCCACGTGTTACGGGGTGCAAAGCCCCCGAGAGGACAGCGCAGCTGCGGCACCCCAGCATTCCGCTGCTCCCTGCAATCCCACAGAGACACACGGACAGGGCACAGCCCAGTGTCAATGCAGGCATCTGTCCTGCCTGCTCCTGTCCCTGACCCGTGTCACAGCACCGCGCAGCTCGGCCACCTCCCACCCTGCACAAATTGGGACCAGCCGCCACGGGCAGCCCCCTGGCCCCAGCCCAGTGGCGCAACCCCAGCCCCGCTTCTGCCCAGCTCAAAGCCCTGGGGAGCCCAGCAGAGCCCTGAGTTCACCAGCATCGCCTGGGAACAGGGATGGAGAGGGGCTGCTGGCCGGGCTGCTCCCAGGGTGCAGCCTCCTGTCCCCTGGATGGGACAGCACGGGACAGGGGCAGCAGGGCCACGGGGTGCACACAGGGTGCCTCCCCCTGCACATTGCTCCCCAAGAGCTGACAGCAGGGAAGGCGAAACGATGGGGAAAACCGCACGGGGCTGCCTTCCTCACCCCCATTTTTCACACCCATGAGAGCCCCCCAGCCACACATCCCCACCATTCCCAGCCCATGGTACCCCAGCCCAGCAGCGCAGCCCCCCCGTGTCCCCGCACCCCGTACCTGGGCAGGTGGCCGTGTTGTTGCAGGTCCGTGTCTCCCGCAGCAGCCCGCTGCACAGCGTCCCGTACGGAGAGGAGACGCACGAGCGCGTCCGCACCTGGGAGCCCTGCCCGCACGTCAGGGAGCACACGCTCCACTGGGACCACTCCTCCGCCGCGGGGTCCCCTGGGGGGGAGATGGGGGTGTGAGGGATGGGGACAGCCCGGGGAGTGCCATGTGGTCCCCACTGGGATGGGGATGCAGCACCTGCGAGCGCAGTGAGGATGTGAGCAGGATGGAGGAGATCCCACCACGGTACTGCTGCCCCCAGACCTGGAGAAGGGGTTGGGGCACAGGGTCTGACCCCACTCAGGGTTCCTGGCACAGGATCAGACCCTGCTCGGGGTTCCTGGCACGGGACCTGACCCCACTCAGGGTCCCTGGGCACAAGATCCAACCCTGCTCAGGGTTAGAGCACAGGATCTGATCCCACTCAGGGTCCCTGGCACAGGATCTGGCCCTGCTTGGGGGGGGTCCCTGGCACAGGATGTGACCCTGATTGGGGTCTCCAGCACAGGATGTGACCCCACTCAGGGTCCCAGCCCCACATATGCCCCCAGTGCCCCAGGGGACACTGGCACACGTGGCACCGCCCGTCGTCCCCACGCAGCCGCAGCGCTGACATTTCCAAGCACCCGGCTCTTATTAAGCTTGATGATCTATCTGAAGCTATCGGACAGGCCAGGAGAAAAGGCCATCCATTTAAATTAAAAAGAAATACACGGAGGAGGGCTCTGAAGGGGACAATTTGTCCTGCAGACAGGCTCTGCTCCCACTGAGGTGTCACCCCCACGGCTCGGGATCCCCAGCGGGGTCCCACCTGGGGCTGGGTGCCCCCGGGGGGTGGCTTTGTGCCCACATCAAGCCCAGCAGGACCTGAGCAGCTCTGCATGCCGGGCACACAGCGTCGGGGCCATCCATCTCCCCGCTCAGCTCTGTGCCTTCTGCCCATAAATCAGGGGGTGCTGGGGAGGGGCAGCAGCGCGCTCCAATTACCCAGATGGATTCGCCAAATAAATACATTTGAACAAAACAATTAATTGATTTTTTTTTTTTGCTTTGCTTTGCTTTACAACCCCCAGAGGAAGGTGCAAAGGAAAAATGTAGAAATGGAGCAAATGAAGTCGGTCCGTGGGCAGGAAGCAAAGGAAGTCACTCTGTCTCCATCGCCCAGGGCCACCTGTCCCCGTCCCTGTCCCCGCAGCACGGTACCTGTCTGGGCCATGTAGATGCCCGGCTCGTCCGCTGAGCGGGGCCACTGGGTTTTCACCTTCTGGTTCTCCTCAACAGCATTGCCTGGAAGAGAGAAGGGCTGCGGTGAGAGGAGGGACCGGCGTGGGGATGGGCTCTGTGGGGTGGGGGAGGATGCTCGGCCCAACGCTGAGCTCTGCATGGCTTCCTGAGGGCTGCAGCAGGCTGAGCACACTCACACCCCTCAAGCTCATCACACCTCTGCCAGCCGCTGCTTTTTGGTCATTTGGGCTGAAATAAACCCATGCACCCCCAGCACTGATGCTCCCAGTGCACCCCAGGGTGCCCGCAGCCCCGGGGCAGCCGAGCTGCAGTGAGCAGCGGTGCTCCCCCCTCCCCACGGAACAGATTGCTGCAGTGAGGTGGCACAAATTTATGGCTCAGCTCACCAAAAATAACAAGAGATCCATCAAGAGCACTTGGTGTGAAATTAACTGGCATGCGGAGGGCTCGGCGGAGAGGCACACACTGCGGGCATGGGGGCGGCCATCCCCATCCTCCTCCTGCCAGACCCTTCCAGGACCCCCCTGTGTCCCCTGTCCCTGTGCCCAGGACGCTGCAGGACCCCAGCGCTGGGGATGACACAGTGGCATTGGGATGCAGGGTGCAGGCAGCACACAGAGCCCAAAGCTCTGCAGGCAGCCCAGTCCCACGCCAGCAGGGATGGCAGGACCGCCTGGGCACAGCGACGTCCCGGAGGGATGCATGAGAGGTGACATGGGGACACCTGGAGCTGGCAGGGAGCACCCAGCCGTGCTCTGCAGCTCCCTTTGCAGCACACACAGGTGATATACAGACCCCAGGCAGGGAGCACTGCCTGCACTGACACTTATTAGCGCCGTAAAACAGACCCAAATTTACCGACTTTTGCTTTCAACTCATAGTGACCCTTCCCCAGGCCCATCCCCGTGCAGGGGATGCAGCAGCCGGGTCCCCAGCCCCTCTCTGGGCACAGGGACACGGGGTGGGGGCTGCCCCAGGTCCTGCCCAGCCACGGGGCTGGGCTCAGCCGGGGCCGCCCCTCCCCGGAGCGGTGCAGCAGAATTACGCACGGCCCCGCGAGAGCCCCGGGGAAGCCATAAATCCCGGGGATATACGAGGGCACTCTGCCCAGCTGTGTTCGACAGAGACACCAAATCCAATTTCCTTCAGAGAGCACTAAATCCTAAGGCTCTGCCCACAGCCATCCCCAGCACTCACATGGGGTCCTGGCCTGGGGTCCACCATAGCACCCCGCACTCTGCTGCAAGGGGAGGGGTCCTCCAGGTGACCCCAGCTTGTCCTGCATGGTGGCCGTGTCCCCGCAAGCTGGGAGCACACAGTCCTGTCCCAGTGTCACCGCCCCGGTGATGGCAATGGGTTCGGTGCAAGGGGCACTGCAGCCCCAAGCAAACCCCAGAGCTGCAGATGCTCAGCTGTGGGGCTGAGACCTGCCAGGAGCCCCCTGGAAACACCAGAACACGGACAGCATGGGTGCAATGTGCCCAAAGCCACCCCCTGACCCTACACCCACCCAGCGGGGGAACTCTGCCTGCACGCACCGAGCACCCTCAGGGCTGCAGCCCTGGGCTCCAGGCGAGCCATGGCACGGAGGGGGCAGCACCGGGGCCGGGGACCCCATGGCACCACTGGGAACGGGGAGGCCCCGGGAGCGCTGGGTGGGTGCCAGCCCTGAGCGGCTGCGGCTCTCGGCGGAGGAGAGCCAGTGAGATCAGCGCTGGGTGCCCGCCAACGCTCGGCTCACAGGCGCCATTCAGCCCCAGCCCTGCCTGCCGCCCTGAAAGGAGCCCATTCTCCCCCCCTGGGGGTGCGGGGGAGGCCAGGTGGGAGCCCCCCTCGCTGCCATGAAGGATGCTCTGTGCTGCGGCCGCGGGGATGCACGCGAGAACACGGGGACGCAGCACACAGGGACGCAGCACACAGGGACGCTGGCAGCAGCCAAGGCAGCGAATTACCCCCGTGGCTCCATCTCTGCAATAACACGTTACCTCTGGTGCCTCCAGGTTTTAATTGAATGTCAAACCTAATTTGGGAAGGAGCCGGAGCCAGGCTCTTGCCCTCGCAGCCGGTTGTCGCGCTGCTCCACGGAGAGGTGGCAGATGGCTCAGCACCGAGCGTGCCCAGGACCCCCCTCTCCAGCATCCCCTCCTCGAGCCATCTCCACCCCCATGGGATGTGCAGCCCCCTCGGATGCACAGGGCATCCCCCAGCCTCGCTCTGCCATGGGCATCCCTGGGTACCATGGGAGGAGGCACCACGGGCTGAGCCCGGGGATGGCACCCGGGCCCGGTGCTGAGCTCTTAATCCTCCATGCAAAGTTGCATTGAAAGGGGAAAAAAAAAATAGAAAAGTAGAAGAAGAAAAAAATCAGATCAAGGAGCTCCCCTCGGGATGAGGCGAATTATAACCACGCAGCTGAAACGGACCGGGGATTTATTCGGGGGATCTGCCCGTAATGATATTTAGCTCCTGAAATAAATGCTAAAGCCCAATGAAATTATATATATATCTATATATTAACACAGAGCCCACGGCCACCGCCTGATCTGCAGGGAGCAGCGCTGCCCTGGATCAGGAGCAGCTAAGCTGGGATTGCTCCGTGCTGCACGGTGCCCGGGGCTGGCAGAGGGAACATCTGGCCAGATGTGCTGCCAGCCCCACACCGCCCCACGTGCACAGGGAGCGCTGGGGGGTGCCCGACCCCGGGGCGCGGGGAGCACGGCTGCTTTGTTTTCACTGGAGGTTCCTCCGCTGAGCCAACGGCTTCATTGCGCCTGGTTAATGGCCCGGCCGTGACATCCTGCCTGGAATAACAAGCGCGCGGGCTGCAGCAGTCAAGGGTAATTTGCCATGGGAAAGGGTCATTTTACCTGCAAATTGTTTTCTACGTCTGCACCAATGCAGAGTGACAGCCCTCCTGCTCCGGGCTCGCGCGCAGCGAGCAGCAGCCGCCGCGGTCGGGCAGGCGGTGAGCAGGGCCCCGGGGCTGTGCAGGCTGTGCTCACGCAGCCGTGGCAAAGGGCTGGGGCTGGCACGGTGCTGAGCGAGCTGCGGCCCCGTGAGCCCGGCTCAGCCCGGCTGCTGCTCAGGGGGGCTGTGCCCAGAGCTGGCAGCGAGCACAGGGAGGGGTTGATCTTTGTGTGGAGTCCCTGCGCCGTGCACGGTGCCCGGTTTGGGATAGCAGGGGGCAAAGCGTGTGCATGGTCAGGATCCATCCTTTGCACAATTTCCCTGCTCCATGCACAGAATCCAGTTTGCAACCTCCTGCACCAAACAGTGCTCACGAGCAGGATCCATCCTTCGTACATTTTCATTGCTCCAGGCAGAGCACTGTCAGGGACAGGAAGGTGCAAAGAGGATGCATGGACAGGATCCATCCTTTGCACGATTTCCTTTCCCCATGCACAGCACCCAGTTTGCACCTCCATTCCCAAGGAGAGTGCACGAGCAGGACTCATCCTTTGCACAATTTCCCTGTTCCACGTACAGCAGTGGATTTGCACCTCCAGTCCCAAGAAGCATGCAGGAGCAAGATCCACCCTTTGCACAATTTCCTTGCCCCATGCACCGCACCCACTTCATACCTCCTGTCCCAAGGAGAGTGCATGCTCAGGACCCATCCTTTGCACATTTTCATTGCCCCCTGCACAGCAGTGGATTTGCACCTCCACTCCCAAGGAACATGCATGGTTAGGATCCATCCTTCACACATCTTCCCTGCTCCACGCACAGCACCCAATCTGCACCTCCCACCCCCAGGAGCACGCACGAGCAGCACCCACCCTTTTCACATTCCCATGCCCGATGCCCACCACCCAATCCTGTTCCTGGCACTCCCCCCACACCCCACTCACCGTGCAGGACCTCGGGCAGCTCCAGCTCGTTGGCACCGGCAGGATGCAGCTCGGGGGGGCAGCAGCGGGGGGTGGCAGCGGGCGGGGG